>OMKN01079608.1:5636-27339 GCA_900302345.1 Melanonus zugmayeri
GTCAATTGAATGTCCACGTCGTGACAGCCCTATTTTGAAATGTTCAGGGCTTAAAGACCACCGGCACCATGCCAGAATTCTGGCATAGGGCCGTTTCGATAATTATATAAAAAAAAATGAAATACATGATTACATTACTTGCCCACCGTCGTTTTGCAGTTTTTTCAATAGAAATAAAACCTATAGTTCATTTTTGCATATCAGCGCCCCCTGCTCTGTTAACAGCGGCAGAGTTGAAAGAAAACATCAGAGTGAGACGTCTGTCCTCTCACCTAAAACACAGTAAACACAGTAACTTAGTTGTTAGCAAGCTGCTGCTCTCATGTCTGCCGGATCTCAGTGCTTGTTTTTGCCAGAAACGCTCCTGCTCTCGGTGTGTCTCTCTCCGGATGGCAGGTGGGTTGCTCCGGTTCAGGTTCTACAAGTGGCTTTGTCCTCTGGCTTGTCTCTGTGTCTGTTTGTGCCACAGCCTGGCTGTACACAGAGGAAGACCCGCTGGCGATCTTTTTTTATTTTATTTTTTAACGGTTTTTTCCTTTTTTTTCTTTAAATGTCCGGTGTAAAAGGGTAACACCGGTGTTGACACAAGTTATTAACCAGTGGGACAATTCTGACACTGATTTGTTAGCCATAGCAGCACATTTTGACATTGCTGTTTCTAGGAGTTCTATCTAAGGCAGTAATAAAAAGTATATTGTTGGGGTTGTATGAGAGGGATGTTCTGCCAAACCGACCTGATGAAACCTCCCCTCCGGAGGAGACATCACTAGGTGGTGTGGGGTTTTCTTCTTCTTCCATTTCAGCTCCAGAGATGACTGCACCAGGGAAGCTATGCTTGACTCCAGAAGGCATAGAGCCCTGGGCTCCTGCTACCTTACCTTCTTACCTTCCTATGAGCCCTTCTCCCCCAAGTTGTTTGGGTCCAGTGAGACTGCCAAGTTAACGGTGTGGCTAACTTGTCTCCAAATGTTGGCAGAGGAGAAGGAGTAGGAATTACATCTGGGGGTATGCAAACTAGAGGTTGGGGGAGAGATCGCAGTTGGGCTACAGGAACTTGAGGCGCTGAGGTCCTGACCATTTCAACCAATTAGCAGGGGGGTTAGGGGGGCGCCCGGAGTGCTTCTATTGCCATAAAACCAGCCACATCGTTGCTGATTGTTTAACCCTAAAACATGGGCAGCAGTCACCACCTAGCTCTCCAGGACCAAAACCAGTTGGTCTGATCAAAACCATTAACCATTACCCCCAAAGTATCAGTCGATGGTAATGTTACAGATCCTTGTTTTGATCCATTCATCTTTGAAGGCTTAGTTTCACTAACAAAGGATCCACATGTAGTGAAAATACTGAGGAACACTGGGGGCAATCATTAATTCGTGCAGGATTTCTATCCTTTTCTGCTCAGTCATCCTGTCAGTCAAAGGCATTGAAATGGGTTTTGTGTCGCTTCCACTCCATCAAGTTAACCTAAAGTAAACCTACTAATTTAAGGTAGCTGTTCATGCTGCCCTACCAATAGCTGGTGTAGACCTTATCCTGTGCAATGACATTGCCGGGGTAAGGTGATGTCAGTCTGAGCATGTAGAAAGTCCACGTAATGGACCTGCAGCCTGATGCTGTGTCGGGAAACTACCCAGGAAATTGTCCGGCAGATGTGGTAACCCAAACACAGTCCAATACATGTGGAGTTAACATGTCTGACTCTTCTCTTACAGATAACTTTAAGAATGCCATGTTTGCCACAAAGGATGAGTCTGACAGCTCCCCTCATGACACTCACACGTTGGCTGTTGTTGATTCATCTTGCATGTAGTCTTGTAGTGTCTCAAGCATGGCATGTTTGGGTGGGGTGTTACTTGCCAGGCTTTTCCAGTGGCACATGTTTGTGGGCATGTCTCTTGTTTTACCTCATTCTTCCCCACATGTACTTCTACCTTTGTTCCTGATTGGGTCTTGTAAAAGCTTTCTATGTCCAGTATTCATTATTCAAATTGCAAAACATGTATTCAAAAATATGAATAGGTTACACAAAAATATTGCTGTGGTGTTTCCTCTTATATTGGCATTTAATACCCAGTTGTTTCTGGGTCTTCAAGGCCTTCTTCCATGGGTGGCGCTGTTGCAAATGTTCTGCAATCCAAATGTTGTGTAGTTTAGAAAACCTAATATACAAGTGTCCGAGAAGGTTAACCTTCTCTCGGACGCAACCAGAACCGCTGCGCAGACATTGCACCACGCCGCCAGTGTCCCTTCATGATGTCGAAAGAACGCAACTTGATTGGAGAAGAGTAGCAGAGTAGAACGTTCACAAACTGGTTGGCGGAGACTGTCAAAAACATAGGATTTTACACCCGTTTTCTCTAAATTCTTATTTTAGTAACGGTGACAAAATCTTTCCACCAGGGACCCGCCACCAGGTATTTTGCACACTGGGAGGATTCTCACACTCCACCTAGGTGGCTTTTCTTGGGCTCTTCCAACACCAGGACACGGGTAGTATTGTAAACCGGTTTATTGCAGAGTTGTAGTTGTTTTGCAGGTAGAGCAGATGGAAAATGCTAAAATGTCAGCGCTCCTCCCAAGTGTGTGTGGTGATGGCTGGTGGCTTAGCCTGTGTGCCTTGATTGGCCAATGCACCACAGGTGTGCAGCTATAATGGCACCCTTCCCTTTGTGTTTCCCCACAATAAATATACTTTTATTTTCCATTTGTGTTGCAGATGCAACATTTGTGTTGCAATGTTTTCCACCTCTGGTTGTTAGTTCCTTTACCCCTTAGGCAGTTTAAAAGAACGTAACAGTCTCTCTCCCTCTGTCTCTACCCCTCTCTCTCTCTCCCCCCTTCTGGAAAATGCTATAAACTGAGGTGCTAACTCAGGGCCTGACACTTGAAAGTGGCATGCAACAATTCCAGTCTCTTGATCCTTTGTAAACCACATATATCTGTCATCCAATGAGGCAGTGTAAGCCTGGTTCCTCTCAGCTAAAAAATAACACATTACATCCCAGCAGTGCTATAAACACACGTCTTACCCACGTGTGCTGAATGATGAATCCCATTTGATCATGTCATCATTGGAGGCACTTGGCATTTTCTTTACTAGCATAGGTACGCCCCTAAACACTGTATAAGGGCAGGTGTTGTGCCATGTGCAAATACTCTGGCACATGCCCAATAATTGAAGAGATGCCACCAAAAAAAGTAGGAACTTCAGCAGTAGTGAAATCGTACTGTTAAATTAACTTCAACAAAGTAAACGTGATTTTCCAGCGTTACAGGAAAATCAAAAACCCAGCAATGACAAACATTTGTGATGCTATAAATGCCGTGTCAGCAGAGGAACGCACACTACCTGAAATTAAAATAAAATGGTTTGACATGAAAATGGAGGAAAAAAAAAAGCATTGCCCAAACCAAGCACTCCATGAGGATAACTGGAGGACAGGAGGAGGTGGCGGTCTCGCAAGTAGACCTAAGAATTCAAGAAATAATTGGTGAGGTGGTACTGACAGGTGTCCAGTCAGACACTTGACAGCTGCTACAGGTGCATTAGTTTCTGAAGCCCCAACACAGACCGTGATCCACTGCCAGGCACATCAGGGACTCAAGCCCCCCCAGCCATGCATTTACAGACACACCAGTTGCTGAAGGTACAATTTGTATGTTCATGTTGGAGATCTACTGTATAAACGCCTTATACAATTATACATGTAACGTTTTTTTTCTACCTGTGGTAGTCTATAGGCTTTCTTGTTATTGTCTCGTTATTTCAATGAACACTCAAACATCTGCATTCAAATATTTTACATTTTATTTTCAGAACCCCAAGCAAGTGTATCATCACAAACTGCAGAGCCTGAACGCCCTCGCCATATTTTCTCTCAGACTCAAGTTGTCTCTGATGCGGTCCTGCAAAACCAAGAACAGATTCTTTCAACATATATTTCCGCAAATGTAATTTAAATGACTTCTGTGTTCAATAATATAACCGAAAACCTTGAAAGGATTAATGAAACACTCAAAAGCAAGTCTAAAAATGTGACTGACTGCAACTTGTGTGGAATTCTTTATTTGTTATTCACTACTGTTGAATAATTATAAATGTTTTAATTATATTATGCTATGTGTTTACTGATTAAATCCACACACATATCTACCTTCTTAATAATACACATAATACACAGGGGAGGAAAAGATAATATAGAAGGAATACGTAATAATGACTCACACATACGGGATACATTATAATCACGTCACATCCGGTGACCACACATAGAATTCTGGGTAATGCAGTTCTTAACGGGTGGCACCTGAAAACACTGTGGTATGACATGGCCTCCCTTGCGCTTCGGCCAATGGGGAACATAGTGGGAAGTACCATGGAAACTCCTCCCCTTTGGTTTAAAGGAAATAACTCACACCTTTCTCACTCTCTCTGTCGTCACTAGGACCTCTTAGGTCGGCTTAGAGCCGCGGTGCGCCGCATTTGTTATTTTAATAGCTAACATTTTGCCTTTTGCCTTAGATCTACCCAGTGTTAAGTTAAATAAAGTTTGGTTAAATATACTATCGTCTCGTGATTTGAGATTCCTTTTAAAACGCAACACTACCGTTTAAAGTTCAAGTTTATTTAAAGCCCAATATCACTAGTTAGTGTCTCAAAGGGCTTTACAGGCCCACAGGTATACAAAACCATATGCATATATGCATATATGCATATATCTCCGGGGTGTATGGAATCTTTCCACCAGCAGAATCAAGGCACATCCACCTGGCCTTCAGCATTCCAATTATGCACTCTACCACGGAGCGAGTGTGTGCATGTCGGTGGTTGTAAGAACGTTCTCTGGTCTAGAGTTTTGCAAGCGGGGTCATGAGGGCATAACCTTGGTCACCTAGTTTTTTTTTTAATAAAGTTGAGTTTTTATAAAAGTTAACTTCATCACTGAGCTTCTTTCTCAGGATTTTGCCGAAAATAATATTCCCAGTAAATAAAAAAAGTAAATAGAGTATATCTCCACAACTACAAGCGCTAGTGAAAAAGCTAGAGCACAGCATAAAATAATGGTGAAAAATATTACTTCATTACCAAGGTTGGTGTCAGGGTTGAATCAGAATAAGACCCAAAATGCAGACCAAACCAGGGACGTAACGTAACAGAAGTTTTTTTCCCATGTACAGGGTAGTATGATGGGAATAATACGAGGGGAATCACTGGAAGCCAGGGTTAGGTGGAGAACAGCAGGAACCAAGGCAGGCAGGGTTGCGGGAGCAGGGAGGACCAGGAACCGGGTAGTTGTCGGGAGGGACAACACGAGGAGAGAAGCGTACAGGGGAAACACTATGGACAGTAAGACACGGGAAACACAACATAAAACATAAACGAGAAAGTCAATCGTAGACTAGTAACAAACTCAAAGAAGGCCGAGATAACTTATACCAACGGAGATGGCGGAATAATCTGGCGACGCATGGCTGGTAGACCGGGGTATAAATACGGCAGGAGTTGATGAGGAATGAAGGGCAGGTGAGTAGCGGAAGCAGGCCCGGAAGCCAAGGCCACACCCACACACACACACATACACACAAAACGTAGAAACAGAACATAGAACAGACTGGGTACGGGAAAAACATAAGGAAACGGGCAGAATCATGACAGTTGTAATTTAAATAAAAAAGGAATATAGGCTACCAGTCACAAAAGTGAAACGAAATGGTTGTCACATTGAGAATGGTTGCTTACGCTCACCCTCCTGTCCAGTCGTATTTGTCGACATGAATCCAATTAGTATGATGGTTTACATGATGATCTGCATCCCTTGTCTCCTTTCCTTTCGTAAAGGATGGTACAGTGTACCCTATGCTAAAGGAGATAAGAAAGGAAGCATTGAAGCACTTTTCCTTAGCATTTAGATAATTCGACCAGCTCTTATCATGGCTGCCACTTAGATACTTCTGGGACATTCACTCAGGTTGAGTTTTTCACTCACTCAACCTTCCTAAGCCAAAAATACTATTTGACTCTGATTCATTGATTCTAAACACTGCGGTTTCAAAATGGTGCCCAGACACCGGATTATCCGTTTATGGTGGTCTCATTCATCAAACACAAATTTGATGACAAAAACAACAAAGGTAAGACATCATTTTTGGTAGTAACTAGAAAAAGTTTTGGTCAGAGGGATATGGTTTGGACTATTGGAGTCTCAGCTTTCATATAATATATAGTTTGTGCAGCAAATAACATGATGTGAAAAAGGTTGCTATTGCTGTGCATGTGCACAGTTATGAAATACATAACTCTTGTTGTTACATGCTTATTAGTTAGTTTTGGGTTGGAATTGTGTTTCATTTAGGTAACAATGGTTATGATAGACTAAAAGTTGAGAATCTACTCATTCTAGGGGTGTGTCACATGACTGCTTTTCTCTAGGGCACTCTCTGGAAAAATAGGTTAAACTGGATAATGGTTTCCATAATTACAAATGACTTACCAATCAGCCACCCATCTCCACCCAGCCCCTTGAGCGAGACGCATCCCCACTGAGCTGTTCTGCAGCACAAAGGAGTCGTGTGCTCCCCCTGGCCAACGGGCCACGACATTCAGAAGGTGGCAGTTTGCATCTGATATTATTTGGACAGTAATGGAGTGGTACAGCTGATATGATATTATTAATGGAGTGGTGCACCTTATGGTTGAGGAATGGGAATGGGTCTTGGGAGGCATGTGGGTGCAGTCTACAGCGCCAATAATGTTTGAGTCCAGCTATAGCAAGAAAAGCATTCTTCATTTGTTGGTTAGCACTGTATGGAAACAATATGTACTGGGGCATGAATGATGTGATAGCTTTGAGTACTCTCAGAATGCCTGACCCGTCTCCTATCGCTCTCTGAAAGGATCCTGTGGGTAAAACTCTTGAGTGCCAAGTACTTGCAGGTGTGGAAGCATGGGATTTGACCGGCGTGTGTTTCACCGAAGTTGAGGCTCCAGAGTATTACTTACATCTAAAAGCAGTGCTCTTGGCAATCTGAAATGTCTCAGCAGTGATTCATCCGTCTCATCAAATAGATCTGTGCGATCTTTTGTGGGCTAAAGTATATCTTTAGCCCACAAATGTAATAATCCAGTTGTTACAATCAACAATTACTCTAAAACATATAATAATCTAAATTTGATTATATGATATTCATGCTCAAATTTAAAACGTATGTTTCCTTGTGGACATATGTGTGGACTACAAGATATTTTTTTCCTAATCTTGGGAGAGAAGAGAAGAGCAAAAATAAGAAAACATTGATCAGTCCCAGAAATCAATGGGTACTAACAAAATAAGAACACATTTGTTCATATATCGCTTCCTGCATGAGGCCCAGTGTGTATTATATTATATAGTTGTTGTATAGTATATTTTGCGTCACCAAGCCTCAGAAAATGTTCACGGGACATGCTTCGTCTTTATATTGTTCTCTTGATATTTTGTTTCTAATAACTTTCCGTTGTCCAATCTTCCATGAACTTTGTCTTTATTTTTCACTTGAGTGTGGTGTGTTTGTTATGTCATGGCGTATTTATTCTCACATTTTCTACTGTAAATTATACACAATGTAAATTACTGTAATACTGTTAATTGTGCATAACAAATGGTGAATACCTACACCATTTATCACTCTTCTCTCTCTCTCTCTCTCTCTCTCTCTCTCTCTCTCTCTCTCTCTCTCTCTCTCTCTCTCTCTCCACTCCTTGTAACTATTTTGACCCCTCCCTCTCTCTCAAGCAGACTCGTTTCATGATGGGCCAACAGGTATGTTCACCCTGCTCCATCCAAGTTGCCGGTGCGCCTGGGGGGCCTGTTTTGACTGGCAGATTAAAGGGGATAAAAGAGTGTGTGTCCCTTTGGTGTACCTGCTGCCACTTTGAAGGAGTACCTCCGGAGACAAGGCAACCTGCTACTACATGCACACAACTAAGAAATTCCAACACACGCAGAAAAACATGATATGCATATATGAACATTGCAAAACACATGTACGCCCATAGCCACCCCCCCCCACACACACACACACACGAAACCAGGCATGGTTCCCATTACTCATTGAAGCGTATGCTTATTCACAAGGGAGAGGACATTCATGAATAAATTAAGGGGCTGATGCTGTTTTCATCGCGAGCCTGATTGCGACGAGAGGAGCCACATGTTTCACATGCCAGAAGATACGACCACAGCTATTGGTTCAGTCGTCACCAGATGCGATGATGAAGAAGCGATACAAATTAATAAACTAATGAATAAACGACTCACATGGATAGTTTAGGCGCCACTTGTTTCATATACATTCTGTGATCTTTGACTTGTGTTTACGTCGCACGTTGTGAAAAGTAGAGCTATAGGTAGAGGTTGGCTGAGATTTGAACCTAGAACCGTTCTGCTGGAAATCTAACGTCCTAATGATTAGACCATCATGTCTGTATTGTGACTCCTTGTGCATCTTTGACAAATAATCAGCGGCACGCCCTGCCATTAGACTTATGCTCATTTGAAATACGTTTGAGCTCATTGGCAATGCCAACTGTGAAAATGTCATTGACCTCATTTGAAGGCTTCAAATGAGCTCTTCATCATATACTGAGATGATTAGCCGACAGCAGCTAATGAAGGTTTATATGGAAAACACTTTTCTTTCTATGGTTTCCTCCATAATAGAGGGGAGACTTGTATGACTCCAAAAGGCTAGAAAGACATATTCCTGGTCCCCGAGTGGTACTATATTGACTTTTGTACGGTTCTGCCCCACTGGTTTAACAGCTACTCCACTAGGTCACTGCAGACAATATATATCCCCTTAGGTTGTACATGATTCATTGCTTAACAGAGACGGGGAAAAAAAAAACATGAACAGCAAAATATTAGCACAGAAATGTTAATCACTTATTGTTGGATCGCTTAACACCGTAGCTCGTGTTGTCTGCGAGAACCTTGAATTGTAAACACATTTTAGTTAGCTTAGTACAAACAGTGTTTCCAAATTACATATTAACTTTGTGTAACGGTTTTGTAAATCTGCATACAATTACTTATTCTCATGATGGCAATTCTAATCAGATCACATTAATTGGTTGTGTGTGTGCGCATGCATGCATGTGCGTACAACCATATGCACACAAGTAATTAACATATAATGTGCACCACACACACACAAACTTTTTACTGTTGGACTCTTTATCACACTACCAATCCACATACTATGCCATAATACACAGATGACCCTGGTGCAGTGAAATGTGTGCATGCCACCACACAACAAGGCAATGCCCCTGCCCTTCCAATATGCTAACAGTACATCTACGGGAGTTACGGTGTGTGATTCTTGGCTTGTGTTCAGCATAACTAAAGGGGGGGACGGGGTGATCTTACTATTCTTAAATATGACTTTGGATCTCAAAGTCATATC
The DNA here is from genome assembly GCA_900302345.1 of Melanonus zugmayeri. Taxonomy (NCBI): domain Eukaryota; kingdom Metazoa; phylum Chordata; class Actinopteri; order Gadiformes; family Melanonidae; genus Melanonus; species Melanonus zugmayeri. Next base: position 15,087 of record OMKN01079608.1, read on the forward strand.
ATAGGTCCATTATCCTGTTACCAGCGTGATTAACAGCCCTGAATTTCTTCGACGAGGGTCCAAAAAAGTGTGCGCACCCACTTGTGTGAGGTACTATACTACCAGCGCTTCGATGGTACACGAAGGCCGTACCTGCGCGGACACCCCCAACCCAGCCCCGCCTATTTGTGTGTTCATTCTATGTCGGTCCCGCCTATTTTTTTTCCACCAGCCTGACAGCGATGACAGCGCTAATTAAAGAAATATTTTACGAGTTTGAATTCTAATCTATGAAAGCAATCGAGCCAATGGAGCCGTCATTCATGAACTCCTCTGTTGGAAAACAGCTGCTGATGCACAAAAGATTTATGTACATGCGAGAACGTCAACAACAAAGAAAAGCATATTGGAATTAAAATGCAAAGGTATGCACTTTATTAGTGTTATATATATTATTATTGTACATATTATTATTAGCATATTATCATAGTCAGCCAATTTGAGAGACATTTAAATAGTTACAGGAACAAACAAATAATAACGAATCAAGCTGTTGACTCCATAGGCCTACTCTGCGAGCATGGCGATGCATCTCAGACATAAGAAGTGTTAGGCCTATATATATTGCCTATACATTACAATTTGAGAGACATAGGCCTGTTCCTTTGAGAGACATTTCATATATTTGGTAGACTTAGTATATTGTATATAATATATACAGACAGAACACACAGTTCTATTTCTCATTGGTGCTATAATGGCTGATTTCTGGCAAAGCTGGGATTGGATGCCGTCGCCCTTGTGGGCATGCATTTCATTTTGCTTCTTTTTTCTCTTGTGCTGGTGGGGGCTCACTGATTTTTTTACACTAACCGGCTCTCGCTCTCTTTGTCCTGCGAGGCGTTTTTTGCACTCGTGGGGTGCACCCCCAAGCCTCTTGCTCACATTTGGAAATGAAGGCATTCATCTTTAGCCTCGTTTTTGCAAACTTTCATTCTTCCATTTAGTTTCGTCTCCCGTCTCCCTTCCTCTAGCCGCAGTATTGTTGTCCCCTTGATGCGTATGTACAGTTGTCCTTTAAACCTCCATTTAGCCCATTTATACATTGAGCATTATAAATTAAAACACTTGGTCTGAAAAATAAACGCTAGGGCATGAAGCCAGAGAAAAATTAACAATATTTTAGACAGAACTCTTGTTTTGTAAGTTTGTAAGTTTGCAACGATCTGACTACTAGATAAAATGACCTCTAATCGGACACGGTTATAGATTTAGAAGTGTTCTCACGTTGCCCCTTATTTGTGCTCATGCTGGTAACAACTATCGATTCCGGAGAGTTGGCGGGAGAGTGGCCATTGTGGATCTCCTCCTGTCTCACTATACAAACCTTTGCAATTGACAACTGCCTTTGACGACACGTTACATTTTCATGGGAGAATAAATAGCATGCCTATATTTCAAACATATAGCGTGTCAGAGAGCTATTGAATCCAGCCTCCAATAGAAAACACAGTGTATGGGTCTGCTCCTTGTATGTACCAAGGCACAGGTATTAGACTTATCTTGACTAGTTTAGTCTCCTACCCGTGTCCTGGTACATAGAAGGAGCAGACCCATAATTAGTGTCATGAGCGACCTGTGTTTTTCCTACGATGACGCCTCTGTGAAAAGGATCTATTGCAAGACTAAACCCTGCACTATGTAACGTTTTCCCTGCAGCCATGTTTCTCTCTAAATCAGTTGGTTCTGTGAATAACCGTAAAAAGCTTTGTTACATTTGGGGTGGGGAGAAAGAGACAGTAGAGAAAGTAACAATGTGTTACATTGTTAAAGTTACAGTGTGCACATGTCGGTGTTATAATACAGATAGTGTGGGACAGATTTATGATTGGCACTATCAATAAATACAAAAAACATCAGATAGACATAGTTAGCATACTGGATGAGGATTACTAACTCTCTGCCATGATTATCTGGGCAAACACAGAGTCATAATTTAACAGATTGCACCACAGGCTAGCAATTATATGCAAAGAGATAGTGCCGCTCTAGTCACAACGGATTGTATGTACTTTGTAGTTGTGATTCATAGCTCTGAAGATGACACTACATACCATCTACTATCTGTTCCACTATCAACCAAACTAGATCTCTCTTTCATCACATAACTAACCATGAATGTTTTATGTTCCTTAAATGTAAATGTAAATGTACATATGCTGTTTGTTGTAAAACACCAAGTAATATCCACATGCTAAAGCGGTGCATTTTCATATAAAAAAAACAAAACCCTTTAATTTGATATTAATTGAAAAAGTAGCTAATCCATCTCAAAACCAGCCTCTTAAAACCCCTATATTTATGAAATATGGTGTAAGGTAGGACATTCATATTCACCTCAGTGCTAAAACTAATACACAATGGCGCCCCCAAGAGGTGGACTGACAGGTCTGACTGACGGGTCTGACCCCTCTAATGCCCACACAGCAATTGAATAACATTAAACCATTGGATAAATCTGCAATTACAAACACAGACATTAAGCCTTATACCCTCACCATCGCCTGACGGTAGTTTTCCATTATTGATGTTGGTAAATTTGAAACACCTTGGGCAGCAAATGGCAGCCAGCTATGAGTAGCCTACTGCTCGTCAGCACATTGCATCATTAAACTGGCAACACACAAAGTGTCCAGATGCCTCTGAAATGACAGCTCAGATACAGATCGTTTGTATGCAGTGCATATAATAGAAGGTTTTATATAGATTAGCTGTTTTAAACTGGGTATTAAAGTATTGATGCACTTTTAGACTGATTATGTGCATTAATGTGCGTGACACTATACTGTTGCACGTTTAGACTGAATATGTAAATTCATGTGTGTGACACATGCTAATGCACTTTTAGGCCGAATATGTAAATTTGTTTTTTCACAGATACCATGCAACCGTTTGTTATGTTCTTTTATCACACATTAATAATACATAAATATACTTGACATACCCTCCATCCATTCTTCCACACTCTGGGGGCAGCTAAACCACAAGCATCAGAGTTGAACTTGGTCTGCGGTGTTACAATGCTGGTAAATCGATGAGGTAATTGTAGACGTCATCATCCTCAAAGCACTCAGGTTCCTGTTCTGAAGTCTAGCAAGCAGACATTTTGGTTTTAAGTTTTAAATTGAAATTCAATATTGAATTGATGGGAGATTCAAAGAGAAAAACATCAACATAAAAGCACAGTAAAAAGTTGGTAGCTAAGAAGTGGGAAGCCGCTTTAGGACGCCAAAGATAGTGTGACACAAAGGGAGAGTGTATGTATGTATATATATATATATGAAGACGTTGGATATTATTCAGACGCAGGAATAAAGTTGAAGCGGGGCCAGTGAGGTTGAGTGACACTTTGGTGATTACTTTTAGCGACAAAAAAAACCCTACAGCTTATTCATCTCTATCGCTCCATGACACACCCAGATACACACTTCTTACACACGCACGCACACTCAGAAAGTAGAATACTAGCTTGAAGGACTATGAGAAATATTAAATTAATCTTGCAAGTGTATATATATATATATATATATAAATAATTCTAAAGTTGCAACTGCACTGCGCCATGCAAAGGCAAAAGGCCGTAACTCGATTTTTGATCAAAATCTTTTTTTTTTCATGAGGATAAATATCATGGGTCTACTGTGTTGTTTTCCTTCAAAAATAGTGGGTGGTGTTTGCCATAACTTGAAAAAGCTCAAGGAAAGCCAAAGCAAAAAGCCAACTTCACTTATGGTTCTCTGGGTTTGTTTGCTGCCCTTTGGAGAGCAAAGGAAAATAATATTTTCCTGTCCGAAGATACCAGATAATATTCAGATGCAGGAAATAATTAAATTACACTGCGTATTTTTTTACTACAGGCTCGCATGTGGGTGGGGGCTTGCGGCATGTTGAAGGGATGGGACACAAAAGTTGAACTTCAGTTAACTTTATGCAAATGAGCGTGTAGTGCGGTGCGCGTTCCCCCATGTGAATGGACAATCGACATTCAGTGAGTACTGCCGGACTCGTGTTGAATTTCTTTTCCTGGTTTTAAGCACTTCCATCGACAACGTTATAAACTCCTAAGTAGGCTACTCTAGGGAGCCTACTCTAGTTGTAGTTTGCTCTGCTGCAAGTGAACGCCTATCTGACCACTTAGCGCCTGCCGGGCTGTATGTACCGCGTTAAGCACCACCAATACACATTTTAAGAGGTAGGAAATAATATATTGTTATTTTTTCAATACAAACTTAGCGACTAGGCGACTTGGTAATGTCCAATCAATGGGGGTTCCTAATGATACTACAAATTCATTGATTTATTCTCATTCATATTATATTAGTGGACAGTCTCCTTATATACCAATAGATTTAATCTAGATGTTATTATTAACATCATGTGATAAACAAAGTGAGACCAAATGGAAGTTATGGCCTTTTGCCTTGGCATGAGCCCTTATTATACAAAGGCAAGACACCTTAGCTTCCAAATAAGGGTCAAAGTTCAAGTTTGAGCTTAGGATTAATGTGTACATTAAATAACTTAATAAAAAGACAAACAACTGCCACATTTCCAATGATCTAGGGAATTTGGATGGGCAACAGTACAATTTTAAAGTCATTTTTCTCAGTTCGACACTCTGGCAAGTTAAGGTCGTTTGTCTTTGTAGGGCAGTATAAACCTCTCAACCTCTTCTAATAACACTTTCATATCAAATGGTGTGTGGGGAAGGAGAGCACGAGGGCAGGATAGGGGCATGGTTGGGTGTTGGACCGCCAGCCAAAAGGTACTAGATTCCATCCCAGTGCCCAGAATGTTTTGGTTCTATTGTATTCCAATAAAGGAATAAACTCACCAGATGTATAACATGATATATGTATTCTTTGCCATACAAATTAAAATGTGTTTACCCAGGATCTATAGATCTATAATAAATGACACACTCATGTATTATTGAACATGCATAAACAGCAGGAGCGTATGCAGTTACAAAGCCTTGTGTCCAGGGGAGCTGAAAGTAAAGTGGCATATGCTGTGTATGTGTGTGTGTGTGTGTGTGTGTGTGTGTGTGTGTGTGTGTGTGTGTGGTTGTATAATATTTGAAAGTGACTATCCAGGAGAGTGAAAAGAGGTATCCGGCTTTGAGCAGGCAGTCGGGTACATTTGCTGTGTGTGTGTGTGTGTGTGTGTGTGTGTGCATCCTATTTTCTGTACAGTCCCACACTTCCTACTGTACTGCACTACTGTTGCACACCGGGGCTGCAGAGAGCCAGAGGGAGTACAAACAATGATTCAAACAATTATTTAATTTAAACATTTAAATTGAGATGCCTGATGAGCCTGGCACACTTGAATATCCCATACATTCCTACCTATTGTCAGTGGTGTGATGTCTAACTGCAAAATCAACTTTACTCTGTCTATCAGTCTAGCTATCCACCCACCCCATCAAGATAGAGAGAGAGAGAGAGAGACATAGACCGAGCGAGATAGACAGACAGACAGACAGACATATATATATATAGATAGATAGATGAGAAGTGAAAGTGAGCACAGTCACATCAAACTCACGGCTCCACCACCGTGAGCACTCGGCCGGGCACCGAGACGGTTCTCCACTAAAGAACAAACTTCTCATCATCGCATCACTTTGAGTACCAGGAGGAAAGTCAGAGCGGAGAAAGGAAATTAAGTAATGGGGAGAGCCAGCATGGCCAGGGGGGAGATGAGAGAGAAGACTGAAGCCAATCGGGCCCATTGACGCTCTTACTAGTGATGAGGGAGGGGTCGCCTGAGAAAGAGAGAGACACAGAGAGAGACATATAGAGACACAGAGAGAGAGAGAGACAGAGAGAGAGAGCGAGAAACATATAGAGCGAGACAGACAGATAGAGAGAAGCACAGCGCAGACTAACGGGCAAATTAGAATAAAATGACAATAGGGGGTAGAGGAAGAAGAGATGGAAATAAGGGACATTCACACGGCCTGGAGATGAGACTGCATGGCAGATGGGAGCAGTGCAAATACAGAGGAAGCAGCTGCCTCACTGCTCAACTCACAATACCTCGCAGCAGAGGGACTTTTTGATCACTGTTTGAGTTTTCTGAGTGTGTGTGTGTGTGTGTAGGTAAGTGTATGTGTGTGAGTGCACATTAATTAAACCGTGCAAATAAAGTTGATGCTGCCGATACACACAACTATCCTACAATACCACTACACACTGATATACTCTTCACTGATATACTCTTCACTGATATACTCTTTAAAGTGTAAGTGGACCCCCTGTTTCAGCTCGGATTCGAACAAATGTGGGCCCAAAAAAAACATTTAGGGCTGAGAGTTGTAGGAAGGAGGGGGGGACGTGTTATTCCCATGGTTACAATCCAAGCCAACTTGTGATACTTTTTAAAGTTAGTACCGTTATAATGAGCGATGTTGTATGTGAAATGTGCCACACTCTGTGGCGTTATACTATAAAGTAAGTGTCCGAGAAGCTTAACCCTCTCTCGGACGTGGCCATCAACATCAACCTTGAACTCTATGTCATGTTCCTCAAGTCATTCCTGAACATTTTTTGCAGTGTGGCGCATTATCATGCTGAAAGAGGCCACTGCCATCAGGGAATACCGTTGCCATGAAGGGGTGTACTTGGTCTGCAACAATGTTTAGGTAGGTGGTACGTGTCAAAGTAACATCCACATGAATACCAGGACCCAAGGTTTCCCAGCAGAACATTGCCCAGAGCATCACACTGTCTCCTCCGGCTTGCCTTCTTCCCATAGTGCATCCTGGTGCCATCTCTTCCCCAGGTAAACGCACCTGGCCATCCACATGATGTAAAAGAAAACCTGATTCATCAGACCAGGCAACCTTCTTACATTGCTCCATGGTCCAGTTCTGATGCTCACGTGCCCAGGTGCTTTGGGCAGTGGACAGGGGTCAGAAATGGGCACTCTGACTGGTCTGCGGCTAAGCAGCCCCATACGCAGCAAGCTGTGATGCACTGTGTGTTCTGACACCTTTCTATCAGAGCCAGCATTGGGTGCCCATGACCCTGTCGCCGGTTCACCGGTTGTCCTTCCTTGGACCACTTTTGGTAGATACTAACCACTGCATACCAATCACCACTGTGGGAACACCCCACATGACCTGCCGTTTTGGAGATGCTTTGACCCAGTCATCTGGCCATCACAATTTGGCCCTTGGCAAAGTTGCTCAGGCCCTTATGCTTGCCAATTTTTCCTGCTTCCAACACATCAACTTCAAGAACTGGCTGTTCACTTGCTGCCTAATATATCCCATCCCTTGACAGGTGCCGTTGTAATGAGATGATCCATGATATTCACTTCACCTGTCAGTGGTTTTAATGTTGTGGCTGATCGGTGTATATTACTATGTTGAAGATCATATAAGACATATTACCAACAATTTTGCATTTGTTGCCCCATTGACATTGAACCTGTGTCGCTACACGGTGTATTCCCTGCACATGGTTACATGGCACACTAGGCGGTTGAGACGTGCGTCTATTCTTTTAGTTTTGTTTGTATATGAAATGCGCCACACATTTCTTGCCATGACATTCTGTGGGGGCAGATTGTTACCATGACAACAGCTGGCTTCATCCCTCACAATAAGAGAGTCATGTGTTTATTATTCCTTAAGGTCACTGCATGCAGGCCTCCTACATTTTTTGGATAATATTAGCATATTATGTCTATTATCCAACAGTTTAAAGCTCAGACTTACGATGACAGTCATTTTAATCATTTTCAAATGCACAGAACATTAATTAATTTTAATTTAATTAATTATGCTGATAATGACATCATAAATAGTCCTAAAAATCCTAAATAGCATAAATGATGTGAACATTATTTATGATGTGATCATCATAAATAATTTGTTCACCAAATACCTAATTAGTCTACATTGATCTGTGCATGAACATTTATTTATGTACCTTGCGAACAAAAGCTTTCACTCACTTATCCATAACCATTAACCTTGTTAAATAGCACAGCAAAGTAAACGAATGTATCTACGTGTCCGCACCTCTGCAGATATGTGATGCATTACAAATGATTAATAATATAACATAATATTCATTCTTATTGTATTATTAGTGTTACATTCTATATTTGCATATTATGTATTTTTAAGCTATATATTTATTCTGGAGCTCAATTAATTATTGCAGAACTCAATCTTTTCATTACTGCCTTTCTGTTGCTTCGGGTTGAGTTTAATTGCCCTGTATTTTGAAGAAACCCCAAGGTGTCAAAATGTCGATCTTAAATGGCTGTTTTGACCATTAATCCAGCCTTTTCCATCAGACCAGGTTTTAAAGCAACATCATAATTTATGCAGTAATGCAAACATTGAATACATTAAGGGGTATTATTCATGTGGTGGGCTGTATATTTAGACATATCCTGATTTACATGTAGAGCGTTGGAAACCAGGGCATGGCAGTTAAGGCTGTGCAAACAGCCTTCAGCCTTGAGAACCAAAATGTAGATAAATATTACTTTACTGTATTTGTATTTATTCCAGTTTAGCTTGCTTGGAAAACTGTACAAAGATATGTTAATATATTTACAAGTTTGTAAGTTGTAAGACTATTAGTAAGATAGTGCAGTCCACAAACTTTTAAAAGTCTCAAAACTGATGAAAAAACCCAACTACAATAACAACAACAACAACAATAATAATAATACAAATAAATAATGCAATCATATTTTGTATTCAAGTATCTATTTTAATTAACCTTGAGACAGGCAGCCTGCCAGTATATGTGTGAGCAGGTGGCTCTTCCAATAAATCCTGCAGGAGACCAGGAAGCCAGCTCAGGAAATAAAGCAGATGTCATACGATCATCATGTGTTCTCAACACCATCATGAGATGCTGCCACCTTTGGATCGCATGGCTGGTTTGTAAACACACGGTTATGAAGAAAGGGGAAAAAACACAAAAAGTGAATAATGATAGCAATAAAGAAGCATTTTCTGACCAATTGAAAAATAAATAAAAACAGACAGCAATAGGTTGTTGCTTCTTCACTCTAGTGAAGTCGTTGCCACCGTAGCCGACAAACTCCACAATGTGTCATCAAATAAGATGTTTATTATTAATAATAATCATGATAATAATGATCAGAATAAAAATGATCAGAATAATTTGTATCATCATCACTTGATTTGACATTTTATCATTTCAAATTTCAGTGTGACTTGTGGTAAATGTCAAAGACAGAATGTGTTGCAGTTACATCAGCCTTTACTCCTGGAGCCCTGCTGCCCAGTATTAGTACATTTCATTTAAAGATCCCAGGAGGAAACTCCATGGCATAGCCTGGAAGGAAACTGCATTTCCCATGAGCACACACACAACACACAATGTGCCTGTACTCAGCAGGACTCAAAATCACACTTTTGTTAATGTAGTAAAAGCAGGATAATCAGAGAAGGAGACAGCTCTATTGGTGGGGTGGTATTTGCAGGTTATGCTATTTTCTTAATTTTTTAAGTGCAAACAAACTTCAGATCATCACAACATTCAGCTTTTGCATAGCAAGTATTGCATACATCTCTGCTAGGAAAGAGGATATGTCACAGAATGTACCATAATTAACTCAGGAAAATGTAGGTTAATCACACGGATGAATATTTATACCGCAATCTGCCGACGTTCAAATCCCCAGTTACATCCGGTTTTCATTTTTCAAGGAATAAGTCAAGTGTCTTTGTCTGAATTCTTCACTTCAATAATTAAAACCGCAAGCTGCCAAAAGACTGACTTATAAGCCTTGTGAATAATTGAAAATATCAGTGTGTGTGTGTGCGTGCACACGTGTGTGTGTGCATACGTGTGTGTGGGTGCTTGTGAGCGCAAGCGTGTGTGTGCTTGTGCGTGCGTGTCCCTCTCCCTTTCTCTCTATATTAGTGGGTAAAATAGCTCGTGGATGGAAAACCTATTGGTTCTCCCATTTTTAATGTGATGGAAAGTAAGTGCTTGCAACCGACGTTATGTTCCTCCCCAAGCAGAGCTCCTGCCCTGTGGGTTATCAATACCAGTGGAGTGGACCCACCTCTGTGCAACATCCCCTCTGCATTTTTGCTCTATAGACTTCCAGTCCAATGTGCCTGGAGCACAGATGTGTGTGTATCATGTGATTTGTTATAAATTAGTTTTACCTCCTTGGTTTCTATTGAGCTTTGCAGCCTCCTGATTTCAGAGCAGTCCCAAGCGGTGGACAAGAAACAGAAAAACAATGTGATGTAAAACATGGGGATGTGTTTGTGAATTGATCCGTTTTGGGCTGTTTTTTGTGTTTTGTGGGTGGAAAAAAAAAGAAAGTCCATACAGTCCATACTGTTTATAGAGCTTCTAAAGGTGCAACACCTTTAAATAAAATGCACATTTAAACATCATGAGGGGGAGTAAAAAACAAAGTTTTGATCACTTTGGTGTGAATATGATTGTAAAAGCTTAATATAGAATGTGGACAAAGGAACACTGCAGTGCACACGTGTTAAAGGAAAACTACCATGTTTGCCACCTTCGTCAACCATGCCGATGGAGGTGAACTTCAACACGAGTCCGCCAGTGGTCACGGAATGTCAATTTTACCAATCACATGTCCGCTGTTCGGACATGTGATTGGTCGACATTAATAGCACTGTGTGTTATTTGCATAAAGTAAACCAAATTTCAGCTTTCGTCCTGTCAAAGTCAATGGGCTGCGTCGCCTCGCTTCATTTGCGCCGTGCGGTTGCGGCGGCCCGTGTACAGTGTACTGAGTAAACACTGCTTATTATTGAACATATGTTACATTATATGAAGTGTAATTACTGCCCCCCCTCCCCCCACACCCCACTCTCAACTCCCGCTAAACAATGTACACCCCCATACAATGCACTGCTAAATCAATAGGCCCCCTTACCGTCACCACACTATATATCTTTTTTTTTTTAAAGGCTGCAACTTTCCATTAGTTTTTATGACCATCCCCATCAAGCCATAAAGCTCTCATGGGTGACACTGTCACTCTTAGGTTCATAAATCCTTGGCTGTTGTTAGCATCAGATTCAGACAGAATAAAAAAGCAACAACAAAAAAGAAGGAGAAATGTCTGCCTTATCTTCAACTTTTCATTTGGTTTGGAGCAGGGATCAGACGCCTTCTGATTGCAACAGGCTTTGTGCAGATTACAAACCCAACATAGCGGTTGGGTTCAAGTTTCAAGGGAGCTGCTTGGTTAATTGTATCCCTCCTTCTACTCTTATTCTTGTTTAGTTTTCCCATGTCTCCCCTTCTCCTCCAGTCCAGGGCATCTGTCGCAGCATTTCCCTTTCAGGTTCAATTTTAAATCTTTTATATCCTGGACTTAATGAACGAACCAAATCTACCATCCCCCTGAAACCATATGGCACTGGGCCATGGAAGTTAATCAAGGACTCCATTAAAACAAGCCTTGCACAAACCTTTTACGGAGAGGGCGGGGTAGATGGTTGAATGGACAGCTAAAAGGTGGGAGATAGCACAGTGAGGTTGATGGGTAAGGAGGAATGAATGAAGAATAGAACATTTTGGGAAAAGAGGAGGTGAAGGAGAGCAGTGGAAGTAGTAAGTATAGATGAAGGGTTATTGAATGCATGTGGGTAACCGGGTACAAACACACTAAATAAAACACAGACAGTGTTTGTCACCACAACACAGGTACATGTGGCAGAAGGTCTAACCCCAGCCAGTCAGAAACCTGACTGGCAAACTCGCCTGACTCAAAGTATCCATTATGAAAGTTTTTTGTATTGTGCATTCCAGGTAATATCAATCAAACAAAAAATGTATTTGTTATTTGGCAAAAGCAGATAATGCCACATTTCAGATTTCAGACTTAAACAAAGCCATGTAATGGATCTACGTTTATTTTAAAGCATCATTCAAGTTGTTAGAGGTTTGGGTTGTGTAGTTACATTGTGTTTTTTTCTCTCCTCCATTGACTTACATTGCACGGCGAAACAGGTCTCAAAGTCACACTTTTAGCACACAAACAAATGCAAAGAAAGCAGATTCTGCCAATGTCTAAAACAACAAACAAATAAATACTAATACAAAAAAAATTGGTAAAGGTACTATTTCCTTCATCCCCTCACCATAGATATACTGAATATGTAAACCACCTATCAACCAATAGGCGTGTTTTAGTCTATTTTTTTTTCTATATTTTA
>OMKN01079616.1:2357-47469 GCA_900302345.1 Melanonus zugmayeri
TGCATTGTAATGTATTTGTAATGCATTGCATGTTTTAATATATAAAGCACTTTGCGCCTATGCTTGAAAGTGCTATACAAATTATTGATTACAGTTGGGATTGAAACAGTGTCCGCCATTATTATTATATCTTTTAAATGCATATTATACCTCTTTTTTAAATGCATTGTGGGTTATCCAAGTGACTGCCTTGACTAGTGTTTGCACACTACAAATTTTGCCGGAAATGGTATGCCGTCTGGGTACCTTAACGTTTTTCGCATACTATGTGTAAATATGATTTTGCACACACTGTTCTCATCCACTATTTAGTATACTATTATGCATTTTACTATTTGTGAGACAGACATGCTCATCAGACAAATCTCTAAGATCTTTTTGATAATATCCACATTCGATGCTTGAGGGCTTATTTTGCATAATGTGTTTTTCACGGTTAATTTTGGATAGTTGTATAGTTTTCTGAAAAAAAGAGACGACTACATTTGCGGTTCCATCCAAAATCGACCTTTGGAAATGGAACCGACTAAACCAAGCTGTATTTCACTTGTCTGAATGGTATTGTGCTTGTGTTTCTCTTTTAGCTCTGAAAGCTGATTTCATCCTCATCAAACTCATCTTGTTGCTATTCTTCCATTTCATATTGTCTTTTCATTTTCAGAGTCTCTGTAAGTCAGGGCTGAATGAGTCATCTGCCTGGCATTCAGGAGCACACAACCATGGCAACAAATAAGATGGCATGTCCTTGTACATATGTGTATGACAGACAGAGCGTGTGTATAATCTACAAATACAGTGTTACTGTGTGTATTGGAGGAGGCATGTTGTTAAAAACAAATATTTTTAGCATTCAAGGCTTGAGGCTGTGGTTGACTGGCTTTTTTTTAGTGTTGAAATTGTGAAAAAAAAAAATGATTCTGTTCCAAAGCAGGTGGGAGTTAAGTTTGTTTTTCTGGTTTCCTAGACTTGGATAGAATAGTATCAGTAGCTGCATAATTAATAAATATCCACACGTCATTAAAATGAAATAAATAGAAAGACTTTGGACCTAAATAGACCAACTGATTTCCATGTTATAATCACCAACATCAACATACAGCAGAAAAGTACCAGCTGTTCGCAGTTTAGATTGGTTGAAGGTTTTGATTGCAACTTTTATTTTTTTGAACATTGAAAAAACAGTTGAACAGTTGTTGTTTACTTCAAATATATATATAAAAGTATACGGCACTAACAAAACGTAGTTACTTAAAGGTACATGCATCATGCTAGTAACAAATTTAACAATAATCCTAAATAAACACAAACGCATGTAAAGGGAAAAGCAAGCATGATTAGAGATGCATTGTAGATTACTTTTTAAATGTATTTTCGCAGTGATTTGATCAATCTTTTCTATTTGTGTGTGACCTCACTCGTCTGGGCTCCATAGAGGGAGAAAGGAGTTCTCAAGTATTTTATATGCCTAAAACATGGGTTGTATGACACACACATACACACACACACACACAGATAACCACGCACACCGTCAGTTGGTTTAAGAACGACATTGTGAACGAGCAGTGAGAGTCGTTATTGGTGTTTTTGTTTGAATTATGAGTAGGAATTCTTTATGCTTCTTCATATCTCATAAAGTACAAATTTGATCAAAGGGGATTTGATTTGTAAGAGATTTGACCCTTCCTCCTATTCAATACAATGTGAGACGTTTGGGATTCTTTTCATTTTGATCAAGATCAATCTGAACTGTAAAGACACTTTCTTAAAAGAAAATTGTAATACTTAAAAGTCCTAAAAGACCCATGTAACACACTCACCATCTCTTCAATCCCCTACCCCATGATACAGAAACTTTTGTTCACAAGACGAGCTATCAAGAATTTCACACGTGATGAAGATCAGCTGTGTATGGTGGATTTGGAACCGGGCACTGCCTTCTCCTTTTTATGCTCCACGTGTCAATGTGCCCTCTCTCTTTTCATGACCCTTGTCTGACATACCGTCCTACTTGACAAAGTGCAGGGCCTCTGCTGCCACGACCGACCCTTTGCCGCTGTCAAGGCTGGTGATGAGCTTGAAGCCCCCCTTGAGGGCCAACATCACCGTCTCCAGCTTGAGACAGTCAAGGGTGCACAGAAAGGTGCTGTCCTCCTTCAGCACCAGCCGAGAGCCCGGCTCTGACTTGATGAAATAGCGGAACTGGATCACGTTTGACGACACCTCGAACTCCTCTGGGAAGCCGTCCAGGCGGCTCTTGGAGATCTGCACCAGCCGCGCTTTGACCTTGTCGATGAACACCGGATCACTGCAATACACTTTAAGACCATGTGACCTCTCGTGGCTGTCTGTCACCTCAAGGAAGGCAGGCTCTCTCTTGGCTGTTCTCTGCTCCTCCCACTCGGACACAGCGTCCACCAGTTCACTTAATCGGTAGAACTCTGCCTCTTTCTGGAGAAGCCCCACCTCCCGGAAGTCATCAGGCAGCTGAAGGTCCCCAGTACGCAGGTAGTTGAGCACGTGGCGGAAAACGGGTCCATCCCGGTCAATAAAAGGGTTTCCCATGGAATCTGTGTGCTGCACAGGCTTCTTCCCATTGGCCAGCTCCTCAAGCAGCGAGCCCTGGTATTTGACCAAGGTGGTTCGATGGGCTGTGTAGAGGAAGCCCCCAACATTGAGTGTAATTGTGCCTGAGGAGGGCTTCTTGAAGCTCTTACTGGGCTGCAGTAAGTCAGGGTTGATCTGCCTTAGTTCACTGTCCATGCTTCTTAGATTCCATTCCATGCCGCAATCCACCGGTCCGCCTCCTATATGCTCCAGCCCCTTACAGACTTGTGCAGAGTACAAAGCTACCTTTTCGTCTTCCTGTCGTGTACTTGGTATGTGAGAGTTTTCCGCGCTGTTCAGATTGAGGAGCTGTTGGTAGTTGCCAGGTGAGAGAATGTGTGATGGCAACTGGTGGATCGTGCCGTCTGAGAAAATCACAGTGCACTGGTTGCTTAGAGAAAAACCACATCTCAGTGCTCCTCTCTGTTCCACCCCCTCTCCTCTCTCTCTCTCTCTCGCTCTCGCTCGCTCTCGCTCGCTCGCTGTTACACACTTTCTCTCTCCTGCTCCTTCCCTAATTAGCTTTGATGAAAAGGGTCTTGTGCCCCACACACACACACACACACACACGCCCCCAGTCTCCAGATGGTTAGAGGATGTGGCACTGTAAACTAAGGGGTGTGCATCTCAGAAAGGTGCCAAGGTGTTGTATTGATTTTATGCCTGTTTTGTCCAGTCGTTACTCTATATGCCAAAGGGCTGCATTTGGCTTGTTCGATAACAAATGGTTGCCAAAACCTCTGTTCTTGATGTTCTCTCTCTTTCTCGCTCTCAAACTGGTCAACGCGCTTGGCTGTTAGTCTAGTAATTGGGTCTAGCTAACCCTGAAACCTTGTTGTTTCTAGTTGTTGTGTGTCACAGTATTCACGGTACATTCACAGTAACCGACTGCAAATCATTAAGATGGCTTTTCTGCAATACCCATATAACAGCACCAAAGCCCAGACTGTGTTATGAGTACTGAGATCAAGAGGACGCAGCTAAGAGCTGGAGGCTAGTCTGTTGCCAACCACAATGTATAATTCAGAAAGCTCTGGTCATTGGACTTGAAACCAAAACATATTAACTGTATTAATTTTGTGACGTGGAGAGATGCTAAGAAATTGTCTCTCCTAACAACGTACATAAATTACCTTCAGAATGAACAGGTGAGCCACATATGCAACAGGCTAGTTATGCAAAAAAATGTAAGTACAATTTAAGGGGGAACCGTCTGCTACTTTCCAATATAAGAGTATGAAGAAGAAAATATGAATCCCTGAAACAAGATAGAATCCAACAATAGATCCTCCACAGACCAACTGGTGTGAGGGCCAATCTCACCCAGGTATCACATCCCACTAGTTGATTCAATCTAGATAGGCCATAGGCAGTCTGTGATTGGTTTGTTCTACAGGACTAGAGAAACTAGAGAACAGGTAATGATTGGAAGACCTTGTCATGTGTTTTAAAATGCCGCTGTATGTGTGAAATTAAACAAGAACGCGTCCTAAGGAGGACTGCATTGGTTGTTGGTATCCTGCGTGAGCCCGAGAATAAATGATTGAATGTTATGTCTTGACTCCGTGGCATTTGTAACAAAGGACTCCAAAACTGCACCATGATTTGAATCAATCCTCAACAAGTACTGCAGAAATGTTGGACCATTGACATAATTAGTTCTGTTTGCAGAACACGAATCCCGGACGCCAAGGGTCCAACTTTCCCTTTTTTTTTTTTTTTGCGGAAGCGGAGTTGATGTTGAAGACTGTATGAAGCATGTATGAAGCAGTACTGCTTATGTTGGAAAATAGCCGGGCGTGATGGGTCCTCTTTTAAGTCTTTCAACGTCTCGTTCAGCATACACACTGACTCTGATTTGGTATAAGATCCTGGGGTTCTTTGTATGTGCATCTCCCATTTGCCGTTTTCGTCTGATGGAAGCTTGCGGGTCTTTTTAACCATTTTTTTTTTAACACATTTAAACCTAAATCCTGCACAAATGATCAAGTCAGGCTTGAGCTGTTTTCTTCTTTGTTGTGATAATGCTGGCCATTATAGTATTAGGAATCCAGCAATTCCTCCCAATGTTATCCAAATCGTGCGTATATCCTGAAGACTATCTTTTAATTTACCAATGGTGAGCACGCTCCCTGTATTCGGGAGGTATTGAATTATTCATGGGTATGGTGTCTGAGCTTGTGGCGTAATGCAGAGTGGTTGACTGCTGTGATGCTGGCATGGCAACCACTTAAAATAGAGTTTATGTATGAGCTTATCAGCTGTGTCACTTTTTTACGGTCTCTTGTAGGCACGTCACGCAGACGCGCACAACTAAACGCCTCAGTCATAACCTTTTTAATCTTAAACATGGGTTTTAAAGTTGAGACTGTTTCATTTGTAAAGGATTAGGGAGAGCAAATAAATGTTAGACAGCGTGAAAAGTGTGACACCATACCCCTGGTGTCACACTTTTCACGCTGTCTAACATTTACTGGGAACAATACAGCACAATGGTATAAATGTTATACTAAATGAAAGAAGGAAGTCTTGAGCACATATTTTCTTATGTTATTTCAGTACGGAGTTGTAGACCGTTAAATAGAGTGTGCTCTTGTGACAATTTGCCCAATCAGGGGGTAAGTTGTCACACTTTGTCGGGTAAGTTGATAAAAAAATAAAATAAGAATGCAACTAATGAATTGTGAATATTGATTTTAATTTCAAAAATTTCAAATTCAATAAAAACAATCATGCCTAGAAAATCTGGCAAATCATGCCCTTCAACCAAAACAATAATGCAGGCAGAGCACACATTAATTAAATGGCACAACCACTTTACTTTGAACTTTGAAATCGATCAATAAATCCTGGTAATTGTTGGAATGGAATGAAATGCTGCAGATAGCTAATACAGTAGGCATGTAGTGTTAGTAGGCATGTAGTGTGTTAGTACACATTGCCCCACAGCCTGTCTTGTGTAGTCCAGGGATATGTCTGCTGCTCTAAACTATACATGTATATATAATCATTAATGTACAGTAACATACTATTATTAGAGCTGATTACACAATATCACAATGTTTTTTGAGCATGTTCTGTGTCTATTTATACTGGGGCAAGTTGTCACATGTGAAGACTTGCCCCAAAGTCATTGACACAACTTACCCCAAACTGACGTGTGCTAATGTTGGCTCAATCTCAAGGTTGGCTCAACATTGGACTGCAGCTCAGTAGTATCAAAAGACACGTTATTGTCTGCTCTACTCTAATTACTATTTTCATACCTAACAAAGTTTTATTGCATAAAATGTGAATTTTTTACTTTTGAAGTGGAAACAAAATAAACTTGTGCTCGCCTCAGGTTAGAGTGACCGTGACCATGTGAACAACAAGTTGACCATAGAACATGTAGTCACACAAAGTAGCTATTTTTGAAATGGCAGCTCTAGTGTTGGAGATATGAACAGTGTGATAACATAACCGTGTGACAACTTACCCCGCTCTCCCTGTGTCATCAATTATTGTAAGCCATGTTAAAATCCCAAATGGTGGCCAAATTAAATCAAGTCAAATTCGTTTAGGGATAATGACATTGTTCTCTCTGTCCGGGGGCTAATGGGAAATAAGTGGTAATGGGAAATGGAAGTAGGAGTCAACATTGTTTTTTTAACAGCTTCCGTCTCTCCCTCATCTTTACACTCCTTGTGTGTATGTATTGGCATTGACAGTTGTGGTCATAGTCAAACAGTAAATTCAGGTTCAGAATTGAAGTCTCTATAAATTAATGAAAGCAAGTAAATTGAGTGTTTAGGTTTACATTATTAAGACAATAATGGGATTTGTATCTGGAGACGAGGCTCGTGTGGGGGTGGACGGGAGGTAGTTTGTTTGCTGTGGTAACCCCAGCAAGGTCGATGCTGAAAAGTGAGGAGAGGGGAGAGACATTCATTCTGGATAAATGGAATACGGGGGCGAAATATAGACCTGTTGAACGTGTCAAGGTTGCTCAGTTTCTTTGCATACGCCTCGTTCTTTTGTCTTCCTCCTTTGCTTCTGTCACTATTATGTGTTTTGCTGTAATTTCACTACATATCCATTAGCATTTAAAAGCTCTACTGTAGCTCCTGGAGGAAAGGAAATGTATAGAATCACTACTGGCAGTGCCCACAGCCTTATGCTAATACTGTACATGGTTAACAGCAGAAAGAGAGAAGAGAACTGAAGGATGTTTTAGACTAAACATTGTTTAAGGAAAATAAAAACAGTACGGCTCCTTGCAATGATCCTATTTTTCAACAACACATTTTTTTATACAGAAATGGCAAAGCAATGATTGTAGATATCAACATACACAATAAAATAGTATTTTGTAATTTTACAATTTTTAACTTTCTGTAAAAAATGTTAACATTTCTGTGTCTTACTGTGCCTTCTTTTAAAGGCACAGTATTAACTGTCAATCAGCAAGCAAATATGGACTGTCTGATAACTGGCAAATCAAACCCTTTTCATGTTCAAAGGTACAGGGAATTTAATTCTAAATAAAACACGACTTGCCTCGTCGATGTTCAAAGTGTTTGACCTCATCTGTCAGTATACAGTCCAATCACAGCCATTTTAGAAATCAAAGATGGATTGTTGGAGGAGATTGCTCAGCCCACACGCATGAACACATTAAACCCACACACACATGTGTGGGTTTAATAGAGCTACCAGCAAGGGCTCTGGCTAGTCAAGGTCCAGTAATTGCATGTAATTGCAGCAATTTGTGGTAAAGCTGAAGATGGGCATGGGCAAGTGAGATCGTTAACTGCAAATTATTGACTAGATACAGTATGTGTATTTGCATAGACTTGTAGCGGTGGTCCTGTGCATTTGACTATGAAACTACTTCCTAAACTGAAGCCTGTTCTCTGCAATTGCTTTGAATTTCTGAACAAAAACAGACATTTTAATCAGCCCGTTTAGGAATGGGTTGTCATTTTCTTTTTCAGATGAAATAAGCATGGAGGGGATGGTCGTCCAGAGAGCTGAATGCAAGCCAGCAGTCGACGAGGGCTACATGAAGCTGAAGAAGTGGGTGACCTTTCCCTGACACTATGCAGGCTTTGAATAGGCAACAGTAGAGAGTAGTCAGGTACACTGGGAGCCTGGAGACAATTTGACTACATAGCTATTCATTAATGTTTGGAAATAAGTTCACATTTGAAAAATGACTCTGAATTGTCAAGAAGTATGTGCCTCTGCAAGTTATCCTGGAGGCTGCAAGACGACAGTGGCGGATGTATTCAGCCATTGTTAGCTTATTGAGTTATGAAAAGATTGTAACCGTTTGAATTATGAAAGACAGAAGAATAAATTCTAATGCTCTTTGCTCAAATGGATAGAGGTGTATCAGCACAAATTGTGTTCAGAAATTCAAAACACCATAAGATATTATATATTTGTATATATATTTACACTGAATGCCCATTTACTCTATAGTGCTCAGTGGAGTTTGGACTTTGGACTTTTTTTGTTCATTAAGAAATTTGGATTGAGTCACAAAGTCTAACACCCCTAGTTATGTTTCACACCCTGTAGTTCTCTATATGTATTATTTAAATATATTATCATCATTAGACTACACTAACAATAGCGATTGATACATTACTCATCTATAAATATGTTGACATTCAATAATTAAATCACTACTACTACTACTTCAACAAATCTTATGCATCTTAAACTATTTCCAGGATTCGAGCCAGAGCTCACTGATAGCATCACTATAGCAACTGTCATTCAGTGGCAGATGCAGAGAATGTGCATAAAATAGTTCAACCCCCATCAACCATGTTGGCGTAATGCTCTGGATAATCTCAATGTGCTCAGCAGTCACATAAAGTAGACATCTACATAAGCAGACACTCTGCATTTATGTTGAGAGGGAAGTCAATGTTCTGTCATTTAACACATTTATGCAAAGTGTTTTGAAATGAAATCATTAATTTTAGTGTTTGTGTGTCAGACTACAGATTGAGGAGTCCACCAAACCCAAGCGTCTGTCGCAGCAGCTGGAGAAAGCAGTCACCAACATCTATAAGCCTGTGGCCAACCATGTTGTCAATGTAAGGCCACATTATAGAAGGGTTTTGTTCATTTTCTGTGTGTGGGTAATTGTGCGTTTATCGCTAAATAACGATACTTTTGTCTACACCATTGGAATATATTAAAATGGAAATTACAAATCAAAATGCTACAGATGATTTGTGGAATGTTGAGGTGTGTTTGTGACTGCAGTTGGAGTTTGAAAAGAAGAAAAGACAGGAGGGGAGGATGGTCAGGGCAGAGCGACAGGTTGTGTTGGATCTGCTCTTCGCGGCATTTGAGAGACACCAGTATTACAACATTAAGGACCTGGTGGACATCACAAAACAACCTGTGGTGAGCAGAACACACACACACACACACACGATTTCAGTTTTGATTATTATTTTTTTTTAGTTTGTTATTTTATCATTAAAAACACACTGGGAGCATAAACAGTGTTGCTGAATTTTTCTTTCCACTGTTCCCCACTGGCCACAGCCTTCTTGCAGTAATAATTGTGTATAAAGGGGTCACTGGCACTCTTTGCTTAGCCACTGCATGTGTATTTATCTATTTTTCACCATTTGCATATGAGGTGGTCTGCAAAAGGTCTTGATGACAATTTAGTGGTATACCTAAAATCAAAGGTTGGGAACCACTGCATTATACCATATCAGTAAGTAATGTTGCATCCAATATCCTCAGTAAGGCACAGGATAATTACCATTGTTGTGCGAAAAGTAAGTAAGTAAGGTAATTATAAATTGTAAATTTAACTCCGTCTTTTGATAATCAAAAATATTAACTAAAATAAATAACAAATGACAACAAATAATTGACTGTCACAGTGGATTGGAATTCTGTCCTAATGGAAACAAGAACATGAAAACAATGGATATTTACGTTCCATTTTTATTGTATTTATATTTTAATTTTAAAGTCCTGTATTTCGGTTGAGGTTTTTTTTGCAAGCTCGGTTTCATTTTTATTTCAGTTAACCGGTTGCTTTTTCTATCAGGTTTTGTTGATTTCAGTTTCAGTTAACTACAAACGCAGGCGCACACACACACACACGCACACCATTCACCATATCCTGCCTTGTTAAACAAAATCACCCACAGTGTATGCCCATTTACACACTTGTTTTAGCTCTCTCACGCGCATCTCTCGAATGGAGAGACTGATACTGTGGATCCATTCCAACAGAGAACAGCAGTGTGTAGGTGCAGATGACCTTGGGGTCCTCTGATTACATAACCATGGGCAGAGTAGGAGTCAACCACCACACATTCTTTCATTCTTTCCTTCAGCACTTAGCCAACACTCAAATCAAGTGAACTAAAGCAGTCAGATACTTGTTGCTGTTGTGACGCTTGTGACGCAGTCAAGTATTTTTGGAGAGATACGTGCAGAACCCACCACATAGGACACATATTTGACTGATTTAGTCATGTTATTAGTCATTACTCATGTTCACTCCTAGCTCAACATGGTACCAAATCACTGATCATAATATGAAATGGGTACGGATAAGCTGAGTATGCGTACACAAACAATACAGCTTTTATTTGTGGTGTTCTGGTGTTACCGTCTATAATTCGACATAGCGACTTGCTCTTTTCTGAAAATGTCAATTAACTTTAAAATGTTCTCTTCACAATTCTGAGAATGAAATGATAATCCACTCTGATGTTATAAATGAATATAACAATCTTAACTAATTGCATTTAGATTTCCTTGTGATCATTTAGATTTGACTTACGGCTAGAGAACTCATGATAAATGTAATTTCATGGCAACTTTCCATTTAATATAAGATTGCTATAGAACTTTCATTCCAGTTTAGTTCCTAGCTCAACATATTGTATATTTGATTTATTTAAAGGTGCTGTAGGTAAGATTTAAGAGCCATTATTTGAGGGTAATTTGTTGAAAATGGCACAGCGCATCCGTCAGTTGCGGATGCTGTTTCTCACAGCTTCATGCCTCCATATGAGCCACTCCCGGCTCATTTCAGGGCATCTCTTCCATGTCAATCACAAGCCCTTTTTACACAGAGATCCCGCAATATTGCCGCAACGACGATCCGGTAATATGCCGGCTTTGCTTTAAAAAAAAAAAAACGCTACGGCCGACTATCGCGTCACATCGTCCCATCGGACGCTCTCTGTCCGCACTGAATCCGTTAAATATGCAATTCTGTTGCCATGAACAAAACTCTTTTACTTTAAACTTTTACTCGCGGCCGGACATTCAATAGAAAACAAAGCAACTGATTTTGTCGCTCGCATCGCATTCAGTCAGTACGCAGCCGACGCTGTTGCGGAATGCCGGCTTCTGTGTGAAAGGGACAGAAGCCGGCAATGTTACTACCTCCCTTCCAGGCATATTGCCGCAACGACTTGCCCCCTCCATTCTGGTGTTGTACCTTTTACACAGAAGGCAACATTCCCGCAACCAAACGGCAGGGGCTAGAGGGGGAGGGGCCGTTTGGTTACTCTCTCTTTAATCTTACCTACAGCACGTAGTAACTGGCGTAAATTCGCCTGTTTATATTTCCTCATAGCAAAGTATGCTTTGCAGAAATAAAAGTGTTGTGTACATTAAAATTAAAATGTAATTGTATTACCATTTTCAGTTGACAGTAGTTTTGTGTGGAGAAGTTTGAAGGTCTCTTCACGTGTACGGGAAGGATTCACCTATTCCATTAACACATAATTGCATTAGATAAGCACAGGAAACCTTTGGTTACGTCGTGTAACATCATTCAAATATAAACGTTCTCTGAAATATATTTACCTTGTTGATAATCGGCCTAGACCTTTGACTTTTTGCCGCGAATTTTGTGTATACGGTTCCTTGTTGCCATAGCAACGTCACTGCCGACAGCCGGTCGTGACCAACATAATGTAAGTCGATGGTGACACCTAGTGGCCAAATGACATGTGGAGGAAAGCAGTGTGGTTGACGCCTATACTTGATGTTAAACCTTCCTTTCTCAATGTCTTTCTTTCAAGACTTACCTGAAAGAGATAATGAGAGAGATTGGTTTATACAACACCAAGGGAGCGCACAAGAGCACATGGGAGCTGAGACCGGAGTACCGCCATTACCAGTCTGCAGAAGAGGTCGAGATGAATGTGGACTAGACCAAAGAATCTCGATCAATGTACTAGAGTTGAAATAAAATGTTGACAAAGACTATTCATTTCTACAATCATTGGACGCCCAATGTGTTCCGGTGTTGCCACATTATGGCGGTTCATTTATAAAGCCCAGTACTTCCATAGAGTAAGTCACCCTGACCCTACATTGTAGGATGTTTGATATTTTGGCAGTCAGTGTTGGTCATGTCACTTTCGCGTCCACCTTTTGACCAATCGTGTTGCTGGGATTCTGTAAGCAGTCATTTATGGTAACCAAACATTTCAGGTAGTCACAGATCCCCATCAATGTAATTGCAAAAGTAACATGTTGGACTTCCATTGACAGCAGAGACAGACTGCCAGTCCAAATTTTGATGTGCCGTTTATCCAGTTGGTGAAAACAAGTAGTACACATTTGCTAATTGAGACAATGATGCTTAGGCAGTTTTTTTTAGCTAATCAGTCTGTCCATTATTGCACTCCTAACCATCCTTGTGTTCCTTCAAGGTTTCCTTGCCCTTTAGAGGGCTTAATTAGGGGGAGTCTTGTGGGCTGGAAGGCCCTTTGACACTGATTAAGGGCTATACAAACAATATTGACTGAGTCACTATCAATACTAAAGATGTTGAGAAAAACACCCATGACTGAATCCCAGGGGAACAACTTGGGCAGCTGAGGGCATAACCAGTTTAGATTTGGTGTTTCACTATGAAATGGTTTCTGGAAAGATTGTCACATATGAAGTAATTACAAAAGACATTTCAAGGTTTTTATTTAAAACCAGAATCATAGTCAGGTAGATGGTAAATTGCATGCCGTCAGACCAAGCAAACGGTGATGAGAGTAAGCCAATCAGCCACACAGCAAACACAATGCAGAATTGAAGATTGTAATTTTCAAGAAGCAAAGTTCATGTAAGATAAAAAGCAGAGCCCAATGTCATTGCGTCGGTGTCTTCGTTTAAGTGATGAAAAAGTACAATTGACATAACGTATTAGATGAAAATTCACTCGCATTACCGATACTGTGGGCCATAAAGTCAATATTCAGTGGACTGCACAAATAATTGAGTTGTGATACAGAAGACCAGGTTCTTTTCCATTTCCGCGAGTCCATTCAAAAGCCATAAGAGAAGCAGACGGGGTCTTGGTGTCGTTACTGGAGAGAAACAGAAAAGGTTGTGAAACAATGCCTGTGGCCCAATCATAAGGTAGATCTGGTCTTTAATCTGAAATGCGAGTGGATATGCGCTCGACATTAAAAACCTCCACGAATACAAGTAGACTGCAAATCAAGTACTTACAACTTTCTCAACCTCCAGACCATCCTTGAAGAACAGCATGAATGGGGTGATGCCATCCTCACGGAAGTCTAGCATGCCAACCATGCCTAATGGGTTCATTGAATCACCTGTGAAAAACTGATAAGAACGAGAGTTAAAGGGCAGCCAGCCTTTGCAACAAAAAAAAAACCTGCCACTAACCAACAAGTGTGTCTTTACCTGGTAGTCCTTCATTTTACGCAAAATCTCCACGACCTTAGGTTGAACTTGCGCCATGAAAGGAGCCAATCTTTCTGGCTTGTGCTCCTTCAGTTTGGCTTGGAGTCTAAAAACAAATTTCTCATACTTTCAAATCGTACATAACATGCATTTGACCAGTGCACTTTGATAGTTGCAATTTTAGACTTACTCCTTGACGTAGTCCTTGATGTAGACTTTGTAGCTTTGCTTATTGAATTGCGTCTCCTGCAGTTTAGAGTTGAGCACAATATCCACACCCGATTCTGTGACTTTGTCGAAGTCCTCCACCTGTTCTTCTGCAGATTTATTTCCGCCAATGAGAGAGTCGGAGATGTCATCCCCGGACCTGGTGACCATCTGACCACAAACACAAGGTATCGGGTCATTTTGTAAGCTTTGGTGTAGCCTCGAGACCATTCTTATTTCACATTTCAGTTTCACACAAAATACAATATCACTGAAGACAAATTAAGTAATTGGCATGAATCTTAATGCCTAACCATTGCTTATGAAATATGCAAGCAAATGACTGTTGCATACCGGTAACACTGATGAACACTAATTTCCAATGAAACGCTGCATTGGCACCAAAAACGCATGCAGTAAATGCATGCAATACAAGGCGCGGGGGTAGGGCGTGGGCTACCATCACATGTAAACAATACGGGAAATATGAATATGAAATACCGTTTTGAGTCTGGTCTACAGAAGCTTTGTTTAAACATGTCATTTAAAAAGTTGGGTTAACGCAAGTATTTTGCTTCATACATTATGGGCGATTTGAAAACTGTTCAGGGTGTGCGCAGTAGGACGCCAGACCCGATGGACGAACCGGTACCGGGACGCACTTTCAGTGAATGTAACAAACCAAAAGTTTGTGGTTAAAACAACCAGCGTTGACCTGAAATGTATGCATGTGTAACTCGCCAGGGTTCATGATGTAATGTCGCCGCCTATGCACTGATCTAAAAACAAAATGCCATGTCTGAACTTGCTTATCAACGCCCGGTTACCCTAGAAGGCTGTAATGATGTGGGTAACGTTACAATATACACGTACCGATCCTTCCACTTCGATGTAAAACCCATCTTCAGATTCCTTGATCTTGTAGATGTCGGTGAACATTTCATCACCTGCGATGAGAGAAGAGGAAACAAACAAAAAAAAGATTTATTTTTCGATTCCGGGAACACATTAAAACGTCTGCTAACGCTAAGCGGCGGCTATTGTTGAGCAGCAGCACAGCCACGAGGATCCCACCGAAAACACACGTTCAATACAGCGTTGACTTTAGTTCGGGTACTTTTGACTATGCGGTTTGTAGAGACTGCGTCCGCTATTGAACCATGACACGGAAAACAAGATAAGTTTGGCTGACGCATCCGAAATGACGAGCTATTCCCGCACGACGGACATTTTGCTTAGCGGCGTTAGCTCGGGCTCCTGATAAAGGGTGTGGAGCACAATGACTCGAGTCGCTCAACGGCCAGAATAAAACCCCCGAATATAATCGCGTGCGGTCTTCTTATACCTGTGACTAAGTCCTTGTAGATCAGCATTTTGACGGATTGATGTTAAAATACTGCACGACAAAACGACAAACCTCCCACCACGACGGGACCTGACTAGAAAAAGACCGATCCGGCCTTTAGACGGAACATTTACACGGCACGCTGGTGACGTAGACGCCCTCCCGGAAAAAAAAATGCGCTACGCAATTGCGCCGCCTAGCGGCCGGAGTCGAGCGCAACACGGAAATAAGTAGACGAGTTAATCAATTAGAACCAGGTGTTTCTAAAGATGTATATAAACTGGACCAAAATATAAATAAAATCACATGCGGTCAATGTTCATTTTTATTTGTATGTGTATTTAATTCTATGTTATTCCCCATCAATGTATTTATTAAATTTCCACTGCCAGCATTAATTAGTCACAAAACCCATTTTTCACGAGAATGAATTTTGCTACACCATGTGACTTGCAACAAAAGAAAAGTTTTATTTGAACGGATCAAGGACAGTTTAGTCTGATTAAATCAACCCCACAATTAAAAATGTTTATTAAAAAAGCCACAAAAACAATTATAGCAACTTTATTTCACAATTTTCAGCATATCTCAGTATGAAAAGCAGTGCTTTTACTTTTGATTGTGATTTTTAGGGTAAATCCGGTTCTGTCTGTCCTGTTACAATGCAGGAATTTTGTAGCTTTCAGTATAAAGATCTTTCTTACACAAACGGACAGGCAAAACAAGTAATAGAGAAAGTCAGCATTCAAAAAAAGATATAATACATCAGACAGACAAATATGGTGCATGGTCAATTATCAATGCTACCCCTCAAAGCAGGAAAATAACTATACATATTTTTACAACTTCCCTTGAAAGGTGACATGTAATGTAAAATCTAAGTGCAACACAGCAACAACACTGGACTTGAACAAAAGGCTGTCTCTCGTATACCTTTGCCAATATGATCAGCACTATGGCTTATGCTACTCAAGTCCAGCCACAAAAAGAGGGCAAAAATCAATCTGCATTAAAGGACTGAAAAATAGAAAGAACAATCATCACATGCTCTCGATAGCATTTTACTCCCAATTCCCGGGGAGTCAGTTGACAAAATCCTTTTTTTTGGAGTTCCCTGTGCATAACAAAGTGTTATTCATCATATTAGTTATCAATGTCTATGTGAGCTGTCCACAGTCCAAGATGCTAATCCTCTTGCTGGGCTTGCCGGACGCAGACCCCAGCTCAGCCATCTGTCGCACCACCTCCATACCATCATGCACCCAGCCGAACACCACGTGTTTAAAGTCCAGATGCTCCGCTTTCTTCAGTGTGATGTAGAACTGGGAGCTGTTTGTGTCTCGACCGCGGTTTGCCATGGACAGGAGGCCTGGGCCTGTGTGTCGGATGTCAAAGTTTTCATCTTCAAACTGTCCGCCGTAGATGGACTTGCCTCCAGTGCCGTCCTGGTTTGTGATGTCGCCTCCCTGAAACAGAAAAAAAATACCAGGAATACGTCAAATTCGCATAATGTTCCTGTTCCAAAATAAATGATAGCAATTGTATGATAAAAAAGTGTGTGCGCATGAAGCTCCGCTGGAGAGCAGGCAATGTTTTCCCCATCCCCGCAGTAAAAAGTCCAATCTGAATATTATCTGGAACATTTGGATATCAAAATATTCAACCCACTATCCGTGCACATCTGAACTTCCGCTTTGGGCACACCCCCAGTATACAGAGAGGCATGGGACATGGTTTTAATTATGTGGCCAGTTATCGATCAGATTGTTGATGGATTGTGATCCAATCGCAACGCGAGCCAGACCATCTCCGTATGCATCCTGGCGCATCGGTTTTCCGTGCTAGGACAATCATTTGTGTTGACATATTTAGACAACACAATTTTTCTAATATGGCCACCAGAGTGAAGCATGGGCAAGAAGCATCTTTATGTCCAAGTCAGGGTGTAATAGGAGGTGTCCAACATTTATTTCAGATAATTCATCAGTTTCAGATCAATAAACCACATTAAGCTCAATAATGTCCATTCACTTTTGGGAAAGTTTCTTTTGTGAAGGGTTAACTTTTCAGACAACCTGTTGGCCTATTTTGTGTTTTAATCATAAAAAAATGACATTGACTTCCTATATAATTTTTTTAAAATATATTTTTCATAATTAAGCTATTTTCACATTCACACCCCGTATCTATTTCCTGTTGCTCGCGTTGAAAGAATGGACGAGGAACGGCTCATTCATTTAGTTTATCTAACGGATTAAAGGACAGAGAGCGTCCGATGTGACGCGATAGTGGGACACTCGGTGTCCTGACTGATGAATGCGAGCGTGAAGTGATGACATAAGCGTGCTCAAGCCCGAAAGGCACAATGTCAGGCAGGACAGCGAGGGGGAGTGGGGAGGAGGGAAAACCTGGCCCAGGCCCTAGTGTGAGTGTGCCCTCAGTCCAGCATTAATGCCTTGATTATCAAGTAAAACAATTATTAAGTTAATTTATTTTCTCAACTTGTATGATCTTTGCTTACATTTTGACTTGAGTAGTGATCTTGGACTTAAAGAGGTTGGTGACTACTTGTTTAAATTTGATCCTTGCAATGTTGAAATTAAGAATCGATTTTGAACCGGGAAACGACTTTGAATTGAATCGTGATCCAAGAATCGAAATCGAATCGTGAGATTCCCAAAGATTCCAACCCCTAAAAAGAATGTAAAACTATTCTGAAGGTCTTGCCTGCATTACATCTATACATGCTCTATAATAAGAGCTCACCTGACACATGAAGTTGGGTATAATCCTGTGGAAGATGGAGTTGTTTAGACCAAAGCCCTTCTCTCCCGTGCAGAGCACCCGGAAGTTCTCCGCCGTCTTCGGGACGACGTGGGAATACAGTTCCACAGTGATGGTGCCGAGGGTCTCGCCATCGGCGGCGATGGTTAGAAAAACCCGGGGGTTGGTGTTCCGTGAATGTTCCTGTGCTCGGGACATCATCTGGAAGGAGGAGTCTTCGCTGGGCTGGCTCAACCGCTGCTGACAGTCCAAAAAGGTCTTCTTGAATTTGTCAGCGAGGTCTGCGTTCTTGAACTTGGCGGCCAGCTGCTCCACACTCGCATTGCCCTCTGGAGGAGGAGAAAGGGTTAAAACAGATTGGAGATGGCAGATGTAATATAAGGATCATACCAACACTCCTGATTTGAGTTGTGTATTCACCTGCGTAGTCGGTGGTGGTCCAGACCAGCGCGTTGGCCGACGAGTTCATGGGCTTGAGCTCCATGCTGGGCGAGATGATGTGGTTGGCGCACACCAACAGCACCTGTTCTCTCCTCATGAGGACGCGGTAGGAGCCCTTGACGGGGTGGTAGAGGATCTTGATGTCGCCCACGCCGCGCTCCTTCCACTGGTTGAGCTGGCGGTCCCAGCGGTACAGCTTAGTGCGCTCCTTGAACAGGATCTCCTCGTCCTCCTCGCCGGACTTGGTCTCCACCTGAGAGGGAGAGAGACGACTTAAAATGGAAGCCGGCGTCGGCGCTTAAGAGGGGGGACAATTCTGAGGAGGCACTGGTGTGTACACACACACACACACAAATCATTTGCAAGTAATTTATTCCAAGTGGTGTTCGGCTCTGTAGGGCCGGTTTTCAACGTTTACTAAAAGAAAAATTATGCTATTAATTATTTTTCATTGGCTCATTTTCTGTAAAGAACATTTTCATTGAGTGCACACTGTGCACCCGCCTACACATTTATATTACATGTGTGGTGTTCGGGTCCACTGGACCCCAGGGTAACACAAGTGTGGGAATTGTAGGTGAAAATAAATAAACATGGTAAAAATGAAAGAAAAAGGTTTGCCATGTGGAAGATGGTGTGTGTTCCTTTAGATTTGCAGCATGTTTCACAGATTGACCACGACCCTCTCCACCATTTTAGAGGCATTATTGCCAAATGTCCCATCACCACTGCCCACACATCCACCAATACACACACAAAAGGATCCCCTGCTCAGAAGGCCTTAGAAATGATTTCAGGAGAGAAGCTTTGGAAGATTAAGTTATGAAGAATATGAAGATCACGTTTCTGTCAATTCAGAGCCTGATGGTGAGTTTGAAGAGGATGAGATTAACCCTCAGCCAACCCCAGGACCAGCCCATCAGCAACCAGTCAGCAGCCATCCCCAAAACGAGCCAGATCCAGGACCTACCCGTCAGCAGCCAACCCCAGAACCAGCCCCCCAAAAAACGAACAGCGCTTTTATTGTTAAATTAACCGTATACGCCGTCTATATTGCTTGTAATTGAGACAAAGTCAATGACTTAAGTATTTTTTAAAACTGTTATGGCTGTATTGTTTTAAAAACCCAATAATGTTGTGGGTCCACCAGATGCGCAAACATTGGGCGAGTAACAAAAACACAAAAACCACACAAGGGTTACGATGGGGTGGACACAAGGTACCTCTGGCAGAGACACTATTGGCTCGAAGTGAATGTCGACATCATCAGCAGCCTCCTCTTCATCCCCTTCCTCCTCCTCTCCGTTGTTCTTCGGTTTGGCTGCAGAGCCAAAGACGGTGGCTCCAGCGTTTGCCCAGGAGAAGTTGGAGTCTAAAGAGGAGAGGAAATGAGGAGTCCGGCCATTAAGGAGCAGGGATGGGCGGGGCAGGTTTCTTATGAATATTTGAATTAACTGAAAGTTGCTTTGGGTAAAAGCATATGTGACTAAAGAGCAAATAGAAAAACACAATATTAAAAAGACAATATACAAACACAGGCCATGAAACCAAATAATCAGTCAAGTGACCAAGACCAACCTTTCGATCCAAAGGCAAATTCTTCTCCTGTGTTTTTGGCCAGGTCTGCGAAGGAGAAGCTTCCACCTCCAAGCGCATTAAAGCCAAAGGAGATGTCTGCATTGAGAAAGAAACATCACATCATGGATCACAAGGAACATTTAAATATAAATACATATGTTTAAAAATTAATTTAAACATTTATGTTTAAATACAAAATGTTTAAATACAACATGGTTATATTGCCATAACACAAGTTATACGGAAATACATTTGAAAACGATTGAGTTGGTTCTGTATGTTTTCACACATTTATATACTTTTGCAAACCAACATGGCTTTTTTGGTTTAACTTAAATAGTAACGTGGGCATGCTACGTTGCTAAGGAAAATTATGCTTATTTTTACCACTAGGACCACCACGACGGTCTGTTCTAAATCAAAAACAAAAGATTTTATAAATAAATAAACAAACAAATAAATACATTTACATAATTTTTTTTAAATAATAAATCAAACCGGTTTTCAACATCCACCCATGTCCTGGTCGTCAGAGGAGCTCAGGAAAGCCACTTCGGTGGCACGTGGCAGACTAATGTTTATGTATTATTATTATTATTATGTTTGTTGGTGGTACTTGGATGCTTTGGTGTAATGTAGGGTGGTACTTGGTCCAAAAAGTTTGAAAACCACTGGCTTAGATTATCACAACAAAGCAACCATACAAAAATAAAACCATAAAAAAGTATAGATTTTTTGGGGGAAAAGTATGTCAATTTATAATGTGAACAACTTATGAGTAGGGCCCTTAAGAAAATCTTATTATGGTTGACTGAGGCAAACACTATCGATAGAGCGTTTTCATAGAGGTGTCATAACAGTAGGACAAACAGGTGTTGCTTCAAACAATAATAACAGGTCTGCTACTTATGTACCAGAGCACAGGGAGTAGACTGAACTGTTGGCGATAACACACATTGCCCATGGACCCTTATCACAGGGCTGTCATAGCAGGGTAAACACAGGTGTAGCCCCCAAATCATTAACATTGAGCAGGTAGGCAGGCGTTTCATTTATGTGTGTCAAGGCACCAGCACTGTAGTAGTTAAGTAGTCAATGTAGTAGTTATCAAGTTAACCAACAATGTATACCTTGACTAGTAGTTGTTGAACTAGTGGTAAGTGAAGCAGTTGCAGCGACAACAGTCGTGTCGGACTCCTTGCTCTTCCTGGTCGAGAGATCGATGGGACAGCTGTTGCTTGGGACGGCGTTCTGGGTCTCGGAGGCCAGATCCGAGTTCGCCTCCCCTTGGGCCAAGGTGTGGACTGCGGTCTCCGTGGTGCTGGACGGCGGGTCTGAAGGCAGCTTCTCTGAAGCCTCTGGAGCACTAGTGGAAGCCTTCACCTCTACACTTAGCTGGGAACAGAAAATCATTCCCTTATTTCATGTGTGGATAAAGAATTTCACTTTAGATGATGTGTATACGATGGAAGCATGAGAAAATAGATCAAAAGAATATTCTTAGCTCTAATTTAATATTTTCAAATACTTGTTTGACTATCGCTATCAAAAGGGTAACACCACTTCATTTTTAAGCCTCAAATCAAGGGTACTTCTAGTATAACGTAGTATACATAGTAAAACGCAATGGTGGTTGGTGCATTTCATATACATCGCTCATTATAATATATATATATATATATAATATATATTTTAAATCTATTCGAATTCGAGCTGAAACGGGGGTTCACTCATACTTTAAATAACATCCTCAAATAAAAAGGACAACGTCTTGCGTCTATAATCTTATACTATACTTCCACACACCAGTGCCTCCTGTACTTTGCGAACCTCCGTCTCAAACTCTTCAGCCTTGTCTCCCTCCGAGTCGCTGGTGCCCAGTTCACAGAAGAATGTCGGGGGGAGTTGTAGGCTCTTTGCCTTTTCCTCCTCTTCTGGTGTGGGCTTCTTCTCCCAGACCACCTGGCAGTCCGGATCTGAGGCTACTCCGGCTGAAGAAAATACAAACTCTTAGGCTATGTTTGGAAAGCCAAGTCATTCATAGTAGGCTGTAGCCATTACAATTAGTGTGTGTAACCCTCATTACAAATTTCCGTACATTTTCTCATGAATGCTCATTTCTACAAATAAATGCTGTATATCACGTACCATTAGATGCTGCGGCTCCTCTCTCCGTATGGTCAGGGTAGAGTTTTCCGTTTAAGGATTTCACAGCTGATTCATAGTCTTCATCTGAAAAGTCAAATGGCACATTCAACCCAATTACAACCCATTCTATATCCTAGAAAGGACATTTGAGAAAGTACCTTTCCTGAACTGATTCTTTGCTTCCGCAATACTTGTATGGTCAGGTTGACTTCAAAATTAAGTGGGAGTAAATTATCGTACCGTCCTACAGAGGGCACTATAGTGCATTCACCTATAGTCAATTTGCATCAACTGTCTTCTGCTCCATCACGTTCATTTAAAAAACAATGAGACCTGTAGAACCTGAACGTTAAACCGCACAAAATCGCAATACATATTGTATTGGCAGTCAAAAATTGTTGTAAGATTGTATTGTGAGGTCCCTGCCTCACTGCGTGTTGCATTTCACACACCTGTGATTGACAGTCAAGATGATTCCCTGAACCAATCACAGAAGAGATGCCCCGATTGGTCAGAAACAAGCCAGGAGCGGTCTAAAATCTAAATTGGCTCATGAGGCGGGCACAGTCAACTCGAAACAGATATTCCCACAACGCATTCACTTAATAGCTGACGGATGGCTATGCGATTTGTAACAAATTACACTCAAATAATAGCTCTTACATCTTACCTACAGCACCTTGAATTAAGGCCGTGGACACCCAAATCCACAATAACCTTCTAACTACGTAATTTAGGGTCTTATGTTCATACTAGTAAGCATCTAAATAGTATTAGACATTAGTTTCAATCCATGTCTGAAATATTGTCGTTCGTTTTTTACCCTTTCCTGATTTTGGGTTTGAATTGGGCTGGATTATGTTCGAGATTTATGACGGAATAAATTCTGCGAACCAACCGGAGCCGCTGGGCTTTTCCCTCTTCACTCGCCACTACTAGGGGAAACCTGGTTAGTTTATTTTCCTCCGCTTACTGATATGCTTAGTGTCTGGACACCTAGCTTGAAATAATAAAAATGCATATATATCATCATAGTTGGATGTCTCATTAAGCAGCCACAAAAATCGGAGTGAAAAAAACCATAGCCATCATAGCTATTAGAAAACCTAGATCAAAAAAGCTGCTCATTATGCTGTTTTGATTGACTTCTCCCTGGCTCCGCCCATGTCAAACAAGCTCATTTCCACGACAATGGTGCACGCTGCAGTCGGTGTAGTCCAGCCCTATATGTTTGAGTCGTGTGATTCATCAGGAGGAAGCAGAAGCCTCAAAACAATTCATTTTCTGATACACCTTGATAACCCTTAATAACATAATTGTGGAAAATTGCGGATTTCTGTTGTCCATCACTTTAATAACCTCTCATTTGTTGTAATCTTACCATCAGTTTCGTCGTCGCTTTTGTAGCCTGGTTCGTTCTGGTAGCAGAAGAAAGTGAGTGGTAGAAGTAAACTCTTGGCCAACGCTGCCTGCTCAGTCGAAGGCTCCCTCACGTACACCACCTCAACATCAGAACTTCCTTCTGCACAAGTGGGTGCTGGAACAGAGATGGGGAGGATTTTTTTAATACTAATATTAGAGAGCAAATTGTAATTGAATTTAGAGTTGCCTCATCTACCCAGCTGATTGGAAACAAAGCCAGGATGTTAATACGTTAGGAATTCACACGCAAAATTACAAGATGCTAAATAAAATAAAACGTGCATTTGTAATGGAATAACTACTATCAAAACTTCAGGGAAAGTAATGTTACAACCAGAGTATTCTTCCTTTATTTTACATAGGAATTAGTCCTATGCTGTTTGATAGACCAATTTCTATTGAATTCTACGCTGTAACTTACTTTAGCTACAGCATACTTTACTTTAGTTCACTGGGAACTAAAATAAAGCTTTTGTTAGGCCCTAGTTCACCTATTAAGAATCTAGAAATAGACAAGGAAGCCGCTTTCTGGCCACCACTTTATAAACTATAGAAGGGTTCCCAACCTTTTAACTCGAGGACCAATTCCCCATCTCAAAAGTGTTTTGAGATGGGGTATTTTGGAACCGGTATTTCGGAACCCAACCATAACCCAATTATCAAAAGAAGCCATACTTGGGTACCTTATGTACCTATAAATATTATGTAATGATGCATATCAGAAAAATACCATCAACATCGTTACCCTCCAAGGGTATCGGGTTGGGAATCGCTGATCTAGAGGTCAACAGCTAGATTTTTAAATGTTAATGCAATAATGGTAACCAGGATTTTGGGAAACGTGATAACGGATTGTTTGGCTAACATCCAGTCCTATTCCCCAGCTATTCTCAAATAAGACTGTTTGCAAATAATCTACCAATATGACTACCTGGGTTTTTGGTTCCAATACCAAATCAACGCTTCAAGTATCTTTTAAAATAATTACGTTTTAATAACAAGTAAAGCAAAATTAAAGTATATAGTACAGACATGTCCGATGACACCAGGTTTGCAGACATGTCTGACCTAGTCGGGTGCGGGGAGGTGTAGTGCTGGTACCAGCGCCTTGGAATATTTCCCGAATGGAATACATGCCACGCACATGCAAGATCAGTTATATCATGGCAATAAAACATGCACTTCCGTTAGCGAGTAGCACTCGCTTTTACACTTTTTGTGCCCATCTCTAGGTACCAAACTCTTGGTTGAGTTTCGGCTCTCTATAGTAAGGTGACCCATTTTGATCGGTACTGAGGTTCAGTACCCAGCCCTAGCACTTAGTCAACAGCTTACTCAAAGTTGAATTAGAATCTGTTTTTTTGGCAACACACACTGGGCATGCAACATGTTAAGTGTGTATATTTTTCTTCCAGGCTATAGCCTTCTGTCAGGTGAAAGCTGGTAACATGTGGCATAGCATGGCACACAGACAGGGGCATGGCAATGATAAGTACCTGGGGACTCAAATTTGAAGGACGATGTGGTGGTCCAAAAAGCCATTGGATTATCTTTGAAAAGCCTAAAATCCAATCCTAAAAAGTAAATTCAAGGCTGTATCAAATCTCAGATTAATCCTACTATGGTAAAGAAAAACTGCACCACATTAGCCATTGTGAAACTAGAGAATGCCATTTGGTGGATGCTTTTATCCAAATACATACAAATAAATACATAAATTTGTATTAAGGGTGGCCCAATAGGAATCAAACCCCTGACCCTGGCAGTGTTAATGCCATGCTCTACCAGTTGAGCTAGCCTCATCTTCTACATTTTTATTGGTAATTTCCGTAAATGCTAATCCTCTACCCATTGTGAGCTTTTCTTCCTTCTACATAATCCCAGCAGAATGAATGGAAGTGGGCATGAAAACCAGAAACATGGATGGTGGATTTATGCATGGTAAGGGAAGTACTTTTGATAAGGAGCATGCGCGGATTACTTTAATTCCATCAATGGAAGATCCGTGTACTTGTGATCTAAAACAATTTTAGTACCTCATTCAACACACTGCACTAAAAATACAGCATGTTCAAATTCAAATATAAAGAGCCAAACCTACATTTATATTGGGGATGATAATTTCCAAAGTGGATAATCATACTGGTCTAAAATGGAGCATTGAATAAGGTTGCACAATAAGGACACTTACAAACAGGAGACAAACTAAAATGAGAGCAAATTAAATACAATATTTGAAAACTGCTTTGGAAGACTTGCCTTTCTCTGGGACTTTGAATGCAGGTGATGCAGACTGGGACAAATGGCGGTCGTCTTCGGTCCTAGAGTTGGATGAAGAATTCTCTGGCTCTGGGGAAGACTTGGGTGTGCCAAAGATTTTTTGGAGGGTATCTGTACCAAACACAAACTTGGGGGGAGAAACCACCATTTTCATAGGGTTAGAAGGGCTGGAAGTTATATCCGTCAAGGGCTGACTGTCTGAAATCGGGTCTGTGCTCTCTTTAATGGCTTCTTCCAGGATGGCAATGGCTGCTTTTCCACATACTGGGGTAGGTGTAGTCATGGGTGCCAATGCCATTGTGTCCTGAGGAGTGGCCACCCTTGAAGTCACTGGGGTCAATGGTGTCTCATTTTCCTGTGCATTTTTGGCCTTCTCAAAGACCTCTTTGAATGCATTTGCTACATCCTGTAGTTTGAACCTCACAGCCAATTGTTCAACTTTGCCATCTTTAGCATCAGCGAAGTCTAAAGCGCTCCACACCCAGGCCTTCTCAGATCCTTTCATACTTTCTAGCTTCATGGCTGTTGTAATCCAGTGGTTGGCACAAATCTTGAGCACCTGATCTCTTCTCATGATCAGCCTCACTCGTCTAGTGTCGTAGTTCTGCAGGATCTTGATGTCTCCAATGCCCCTCTCCTTCCACTGGCCAAGTTCTTTGTCATAACGGTACAATTTGGCCCGGTGATTAAAGACCACCTGCTCATTTTCCTCTCCCGTGGAAATATCCACAAGATCAGGTAAGGGTACAATGGGTTCAAAGTACTGGCCATCTCTTTCCTCATCTTGAGTTGAATCTTGCTCATCATCAGTGCCCACTGACACCCCGCTCTGATTGAGCTTAGCAGGAGACTTGGAAGGGCTGATGCCAGGCTGAAAACTGAAACTAAAACCACCAGTGGATTCTCCAAAGCGAAATAGGTTCTTTCTAATGGGACTGCTGGCTAGAGGAGAAGCATATACAGAAGTGTCAGCAGAGTCATCTAAAGGCTCCCCTCTAAGATCGTAGTTATCCCATTCCAAAGTTGGACCTGTGCCTTCAGTGTGGGGCTTCACGGTCAGCCCTATCACATTGGTGGATGCAGTGAGGTCTGCTGAGCGCTCATCACCAAGTTTAGTTTTCTCATCCGTCAGGAAACATTTGAGATCTTTTAAACCAGACTTCATTTCCTCAGCTTTCTGAATGAGGTGGGCTGTTCTGCCAGTGTCAACAAGCTTGTGTGGAGTCTGCAATGGGATATCTAATAGGAGTCTCTGGCACTCTTCAAACTTTTGCTTGAACTCCAAAGCTAGCTCTGGTGTTTTGAACTTAGCTGCTAGCTGTTCCAGTCTAGCATCTCCATCAGAGAAATCATTGGCCAACC
Source organism: Melanonus zugmayeri (assembly GCA_900302345.1). Classification (NCBI taxonomy): domain Eukaryota; kingdom Metazoa; phylum Chordata; class Actinopteri; order Gadiformes; family Melanonidae; genus Melanonus; species Melanonus zugmayeri. The sequence continues at coordinate 29,230 of OMKN01079616.1, forward strand.
ACATCCATGCCTTGTCCGAGCCTGCTAGAGGCTTAAGATTCATTGTGGTGGTGATCCAGTGGTTTGCGCATACCTTCAGGACCTGCTCCCTTCTCATTAAAACCCTAAGTCTGCCATTGGTGGCATTTTTTAGAAATTTAAGGACACCCAAGCCACGTTCTTTCCATTGGCTAGCGCCAGGATCAAAACGAAACAGCTTAACGCGCTGGGAGTAAAGAACCTGCTCTTCCTCCTCTCCTGTGACCAGGTCAACCTTTTCTGGCATCTGAACAACAGGCTCAAACTGGATGTCATCATTCTCCTCCGTCTTGTACATGTCCTCTTCTTCCTGGGCAGCTGTAGAGTCTACCTTGCTTGGAGACCCCTGGTTCGATGAAAACAGCTGCTCGCCAGCACGAGAGAAGCCCTTAAAAGTGGGATCATTCTGGCCAAATTGAAAATCCCCACTAGGAGAAGACATGGCTATGTCTGCAAAACTGAATGTATTGGGCTTACCAGTGAATAGTGCATTTTGGTCTTGCTCAGTTCCATATATAGATTGTGTAGACATTGTTTCTTTGTGTTGGTCCGCTAAGCTTTTCAGGACTGTAGAAGCCGACACTGGTGCAGTTTGAGTCTTTATCGCAGAATTTTCACTTGCAGTTTCTTGAGTACCAAACTTGAATCCTCCGGCTTGAATGGGCAATGCAAAAGAAAAGCTTGAAGCGCTGGTAACAGCAGTTTCTGATTGTGGAGTTCCAAATTTAAAGGAAGAACCTTTGCTATTAGCAAAGCCAGCAGTAAAGGCAGTTCCAACAGATTGACTCGAGCTTTTATCTCCAAAAGTAAAGCTAAATGTTGAGCTACTGAGGCCTGATGCTGAAGGAGCAAGGCCAGTTGTAGTTTTGTTAGGATTAGGCGCCTGACAGGACAAACATTGACTGACCGAAGCATTGTTCCTGACCATGCAAGTGTCACAGTCCCACTCCCCATCTTTCTTCGCAAACATGGCTCCCAGAGATAGAGTAGGGTATGGAGCCTGGCAGGAAATGCATTTAATAACAGATTGTTCATTTTTTACAGCACACTTTTCACAATCCCAAAGCTGGGGCAGCTTCCCTTCTTGAATACCAATCTTCTTTGTCGCTGTGGATGGTGGGGGGGAAGGAGTTTTGGATAAGGGATTCAAAGCTTGACAGGCAGCACAACTCTTTGATGATGACTCATTTCTTACATAACATGCGTCACAGTCCCACTGACCTGGCTTCTTCATAAATTGGCCTCCGAAATTGGAGCCAAACGCAGAGTTCAGAGGCTTGGTAGTTGGGGCAGCTGCCATTTGTGCAGGTGGACCTGCTGTTTCGGATGGTATTGGGACAACTGATTCTGATGATGCCTGAGGAGTTTGACAGGGAACACAACTCTTTGATGAGGACTCATTTCTTACATAACATGAAGTTTGAGTACCAAACTTGAATCCCCCAGCTTGAATGGGGAATGAAAATGAAAAGGTTGAAGCGCTGGTAACAGCCGTGTCTGATTGGCTACCGAAATTGGAGCCAAACGCAGAGCTCAGAGGCTTGGTGGTTGGAGCAGCTGCCATTTGTGCAGGTGGACCTGCCATTTCTGATGGTATTGAGACAACTGATTCTGCTGAGGCCTGAGGAGCTTGACAGGCAACACAACTCTTCGATGAGGACTCATTTCTTACATAACATGCGTCACAGTCCCACTGACCTGGCTTCTTCCCAAATTGGCTACCGAAATTGGAGCCAAACGCAGAGCTCAAAGGCTTGGTGGTGGGAGTAGCTGCCATTTGTGCAGGTGGACCTGCTGTTTCTGATGGTATTGGGACAACCGATTCTGCTGAGGCCTGAGGAGCCTGACAGGCAACACAACTCTTTGATGAGGACTCATTTCTTACAGAACATGCATCACAATCCCACTGACCTGGCTTCTTATTAAACTGAGCTCCAAATCCACTGGTTCCAGTATCGGCAAGGGTTGAACTACTAGTACCAAATGAAAATGGAGGAATAGAAGTACTGAAAGCCCCAAATCCTGCAAATGGAGTGCCAGAACTATTCTTTGATGAATCAGTGCCAAATTTGAACGTAAAGCTACTTGCCACTGTTGGTCCTCCAGGTGGTGGTGGTTTTGAGTCACTGGCAGTCATTCCTTCTGGCTTTGACACACTTTTTGGATTTTTAGCCTGACAAGCGATACACTGAATATCTTTGGGCTTGTTTCGCACATAGCACGCATCGCAGTCCCATTCCCCCTCCTTAAGTGCAAACTGGGCTCCAAATGATGATTGGGTTTCATTCAGTTTATAGCCCACATCTCTCTTTTCCTGCAGGCAATGCTTTGCTGGTGACTTGGGCACATGTTGTTGAGCTTCTTCAAACTTTGTTTTGAAAAGCACAGCCTCCTCTGCAGTTTTGAAACGGATGGCCAGTTGTTCAGGTTTGGGCTGCTCATCTGCATAATCAATGGCATTCCAGACCCATGACTTGTCTGAGCCAGCATTGGGTTTTAGTAGTGTATCAGCATTGATATAGTGGTTGGCACAGATCTTAAGGACTTGTTCTCTTCTCATTAAGATGCGCACCTTTCCTGAAGTGTTATGTTTCAAAATTTTTATATTTCCAATACCCCGCTCCTTCCACTCTTTCGTCTCCATTTCAAAACGGTACAGCTTGGCCCTATTACAGAACAATTCCTGTTCTTCTTCCTCACCTGTTTTTACATCAATTTTATCAGGCAGAGGTACAATAGGTTCAAAATGAGGACCATCATCATCATCCTCTAAATGGGTGCTGTCATTGTCACTTTCCAGAGGCTGATTTTGCTCGACTTCAGGTTTTCCCATTCCAACTATAGGTTTGGTGACATCCCCAAAATTAAATGGCTGTTCAACTTTTTCAAATACGCCTGAGGTTCCAGTGTTCCGTGTTGCGCCTGCGAAACAGAACCCAGAGACATTTTTACTTCCAAATGTGAAGATGCCCGCTTGGCTGGGGGGTTGATCCTGAGCACCAGGCTTCTGCTCAAAGTCTGTTTTAGTGGAAATATCCGAAGTCAGCAGCCCAAGCAGGCTCTCGCTGTGCTTGGCTTGAGAAGCAGAGAAGGTAAAGTCACCGTCATTGGACTTGAAATTGGAGTTGAATTTGAATGCTGCTGGTTGTGCAGTCTGACTAGCTGGCCCAGCAACAAAACTAGGAACCTTTGGGATCTCAGTCGGTGCCATCTGGCCAAAAGAGATTTTCCCAAAATCCATTGGTTTCCCATCAATGCTCTTTGGTTGTTGAACAGGAACTGGAGAGGGTTTGGTGAAGTAACCAGGCTCAGGAAGGGGCAGATTGGTTGTTGGCTGAGTGACACCATGGCTGTAATATTCCTCACTGTATGGCGAGAGGAGGTTCGTTGCTGGTGACTCAAAGCGAAGAGGGGCACCGAAGACTTGTTCTTGTGGGGGGTAGACACATGGCGGAGCAGGTTGCATTGGTGGCGTGTGGGTCGGCTGCTGGTAAGAATACATATGCTGTTGTGGGGGCATACGATTCATGTTGTACATAGCACCCTGTAATTAAGCACAAAAACACATTTAGAAGTGTCATTACTCAATGGTCCAAAATGGCAATCAAAATATCAGTACTTATCTTACCTTTGTGGGGGTCACATTTGCTGATGTGCGAAGTAGATATTGAGAGTTATAAGCAGGAGACTGGTTGTAGTACACAGATGGCCCTGTGTTAGCATCTGAGAAAAAACAAAAGAAAAAAATTGTGCTCATTGGGAATCCTAACTAGTGTTTGTACTTTAGGAAGGAGTTAACATCAGATCCCAGGGAGTTAAAGGGATTGCTATATTGCCTTCCCTGCCATGACAAGATGGATGCTCCAATCTGTGGAGTGTAAGTGTTAAGTGTGTATAGTCACTTCATACAGATTAAACAAGTAAGCGGCAATACAGACTTACTTGTAAACGTACCTGTTAATTGTGGCCCTTGAAAGGACGGTACCGGAGTGTAGGGCTCCTGTAGGCCGTCAGCTCCATAGCTGTCCCCATACATTCTATGATGAGGGGAGCCCAGGTTTCCACTCGAATTGTGCTTCAGATCGTGGACCTCATTCTACCATACAAAGAAATGTGTGAGTTTCTTTACACAAAGAAACTCATTAAGAGGGTGATTTATCAACCAACTACACAACCAACATCTGTGGATAATGGACAAAATGCAAAATGTTTCAAACAATAACTGGTGACGCGCAGAGATTTTAGTTGAATGTTTGATCAAATGCTAAAATAAAAAAAACACGCCTATATTATTACCATATTAGTAGACATTTCAGATCCAACAGTAGAAAGCTCCACTGGCATTGGGGCGGAGCCATTTTGTCATAGAACAAATAATAAATAATTTGAATGTCTCATATCCATGGGCCAAACATTTAACAGTGATAGGCAGCCTACATATCCCATATTGGCTGCGTTTTAGTTAGGCTATATCGTTTAGGCTAATTTGTGATGTAACTCAACCAAATGATTTGATAAATGGGAAATATGGGAAATGGGAAAATGGGAAAATAAACGAGTTGCTCAGCTGCAATGGAGATGGAATTTGTAATATTTTTTTTTCATATGAGGATTGCCTGGACTGGTGTTTATTATAGCACAGCAGCCATGATCTAAATGGTGGCGATAGCAACAAGTGAGTTTAAGTTAATGAGTACATTTCACCAGACAAGGAAAGCATATGACTCATGACAATTAATATGAATCAGAAATGGAAACTATTTGGCAAATCAAATCCTTTTGGATTTCTATGATGGGTGCGATCCACTGAGACAGCGAACAGTTTGATCACGAGCATGGTTTAAAGTGCCTGTATCCCAGTCCACACGCTTACCCATTAAAAAGTTAATTATCATATCAAGTAACACAATTGCTATTCATATTTTGTAGTTTTTATTTTAAATGCATTTCAGTAAAATACCCTACTCAGTCTTCTACAAATGACATTTGATGAGGCCTCCTTGTAAAAGGTTGACTTGCTCCATGCTTTCTAATTCTCATGCTTTAAATACAAAATGTGGGTTTATTGGCGTTTATTTATGCATATGTCCTATAACTTAATGAACACCATTCAAAATTGTGACAGCTGTGTTATTTTTGGTTATGTAGACATTTGCATTGCAATTCTGATGACTATGGTGCCTCAGACATGGAGTCGAGCACCAAGGACTCGGACCTCGAGATTTTGCAACTCTACCAAAACACTGCCTGCTAGCATGTCAGCATGTTAATGCGCCCAGATAGCAATCACACGCAAATGTACTCTTTAGTTGAAACATAAAACTTTACTTTGAGAGCTTCTACTTGCTGGCAGAGCATCTGTAGGAGAGACTTCTGATCCTCCACCCAATGAGGTGGTGTCTTGGGAGAAATCTGTTGACAATGTAAAGAATACCTTATAAAAAGATGGAAAACATCAGCCACCAGTTACAGTCAAATAGTCAACTCATTAATCAATGAAAATTACCAACCAGGTGTATTTTGGAGGGAGAAACAGTGCTTTTATTAGGTGACGTGGTGGTGAAGTTGATGCGAGAGATATTGGCAGCAGTTTCTGGTGTGGACCGGGGTGGCACTCTTCGGGCTCCTCCTTTCTCCTCAGCATTTTCACCAATCTCCTCCAGCTGCTGATTCACCTCATTCAAGAGGTCCATCACCTCTTCCATGGACACAGGCAGCTGGGGAAGAAAATTCCATCACTGGTTTATACTTCTAGAGCAGGGGTCGGCAACCCGCGGCTCCGGAGCCGCATGTGGCTCTTTCATCCCTCTGATGCGGCTCCCTGTGGCTTTTGAAAATAATTGTAGTATTTGGTGATGTTGTAACATCTAAATAAAACGTGCTTCGAACGAAATTTCACGGGTCACGGGCAATCGTGCACTGCTCGCGCACATTCTCAGCGCAGAAGAAAATGTATGCAGCGCATAGCGGAGTAATGCGCGTCCCCCCCAGAAATATTTGGCTTTTATGGCTCTCCCAGTCAAAAAGGTTGCCGACCCCTGTTCTAGAGGAAACGATTCACCCCATGATGTCCTCGAGAAAAACAAAACAAACCTGCTCCAGGTCATCTGAGTTGTAGATCTTTGACAGGTAAGTTCGGAACTTCCTGAGGAACATGATACACCGGTCTTGGGTCTCCTCTACCCCACTGCCTGCCTCTTCCGACAGCCTTTGGTAGATCTGTAGAGAATCTCAATGAAAGGAAGCCTCTACTACAACCAAATCAACTGAAGGCTGGTGATCCGTCAGTGGGAACACAATAAAAGGTCAACAACATCACAGGTCCAATTATTTAATATTAGAAACCTGAAGCTTGAACTTGCCTGTGCAAGATGCCAGGAAGATGACACGTTATTGATCGTTTCCAGGGTAGCAATGGCTTCTTCCGTCTTACCCTCAATGTCCAAGAGAGACGCAAACCCTATCATGGCCTCTTCCTCATAGCCCTTCACAATTGAGATCTGAAAGTGTGAAAAGTTTGAAAAATGTTGCCGGTGGTGAACAAACAGTAACCGTTTGCAGTGGTATTATTTTCATGCATGCGACAAATGATTTAATTGTATAAAAATTAGAAAACACTAAAATGGTAAATGATGATCATTTACCTGGATATCTCTGTTGGGGAAATGCATGAAGAGGGGGTCTAGGGGTTCTGGTATGCTTCGCCTGTTTTTGATCTTGTCCAAGAGAGGAAGAGCAGCCTTCCAGTAGTGGACACTACGGCCAATGTATTCCTTCTGGTCGTAGTACGAGTTCACCTCCATGCCCTGAGGAGGAAAACAAACATACGCTACCCGGTTAAATGAAAGGGTATGGAACACAGCTGAGCATAGTACTACCGGAGAAATACAATAATACATTTGACATGGCAAAAAGTAAGTAAGTAAGAAAGAAATAAAGTAAAATAAAAGGCAAGTACAAAAAATAAAAGTAAAAACATTGTACTGACAGTGTTTCCCACAGAATTAGGATTCTATTTGTGGTGGCAGCTGACGGGGGTCGGGACAGACATAGATAGACTAACTTATCAGAGTTAACTTGAATGCATCAGTTTGGACAAATTTGTGCAGAGTAGGGTTGCAAGAAACACCCACAAATTCTAAATTGAATCCAAAAGCGCCATTGTCGTGGAAATGAGAGCTCGTTTGACATGGGCGGAGCCAGGGACCTGACACGCCCACACGGTCTTGGCAAAGTGCCAACAGCACAATAAGCAGCTTTTTTGATTTAGGTTTTCTAATAGCTATGAACGTTTTTTTCACTCTGATTTTTGTGGCTGCTTAATGAGACACCCAACTATGATGATATACATGCATTTTTATTATTTCAAGCCAGGTGTCCAGACAAAAAAAGACATTCAAACTGCATACGCTGTTCTAAATTTCACTTTCAGTTTTATGTCGGGACGTTCCTGGCAGGTGGTCATTATTGTAAAACTTGTCGAATGGGGGGGAGGTCCGCCTACCTGGGCCAGCTGCTAAACATTGGCGAACAAACCTGTTTCATACAGCCTCAACAACAATGCATGACTGCGCAACACCGAAGGCTTTTGACTACTTAAATTGAAAATCAATACGTGGCGGTCAATGTTGACATTGTGGCGGGCCGCCAAAAATAAATCAATGGATGAGAAACACTGACTGACTTTACATGCTTAACAGAACGTGGCCCCACACACACACAGACATGGCTAACGTGCCAAACACTGCAAACCTACTCACCATGTGGCTGAGATGTTGAGCCCAGGAAATAACAAGTGCTGGCTGCAGACCATGTTTCTCTCCTGCTCTTAGTGTACTCAGCCCGTGCTGCACAACCATACGCAGCTTGGCTGACATGCCAGGTCTGCAAAAAAACAACAATTGATGCAATGTTAAGAACTTTAGAAACACAAAAGGAGACTCACAGTCTGATACATGGACAATTCAAATAAAGCGCAATTAGAATACAGAATATTGTTCATTCAGTTGTACTACTGAAAGAGGAATGTAATGACCCAATGTCTGAAACTAGAAGTTGTATCACTTATGAGTTGTAAAGGCTATAGCATATAACCCTCAACATTGTTTTTATGTTATAAATTAAAACACCCATTTTGTTTAACTGGGTGAAACTGGAATGAAATGGACATCATAACTTAAACTTTACAATCATTTTGAAATAAAAGGTGAATGCATTGAAAAGTAAAAAAAGTTGACCAAAAATGGAAAGAATGCCTCGAGTCTTCATTGTGGACCCATGCTGATCTCTCCCTAGACTTACAGAGCTTGTTTGTGGATGAGACAATAGATGGCATCCCACCATTCCCTCTGCCGGTCACTGGACAGGGAGCGGAGTAGAGGAAGAGGAAGGCATCTTGGCTCGCTGAGTGGCTGCTGGCCCACACAGCTGATCTTAGCAGTCTCTTGGAGCTGGCAATGGCAGCAGAACACCACCCCGCACACAAACACCTGGAGAGAAAAAATAAAATAATTATAAATAAAGTACAAGGAGACTCACCTAGCTAGCGTATTATACACAATATTTAACAGAATCCCAACTGGGGAATTCATTATATTATTTATTTTTACAATTATATACTGCAGTATCATTCTTGGAAAAATTGGAAATGAAATTAGAGGGTGAATAAGGTCTGAAACCTACTTGAACGTAGCATGATAAAAAAAAATTCTAGAAACTTGATGATTCCCAATGCTACAAGATATGATCTTTTTTAACCAGGGTTCGTTTTCAAAGTAAGATCTAGTCTCTTGAAACTACCTCCAAGTCCAGCAGGGAGATGGACTCGGGTGCATTGGTGTCAAGCTTGGACGTTTCCAGGTTGAGTCGGGGGAAGAGCTGCTTGAGCCAGTCTCGCAGGGCTGGCCTCTGGGCCAACAAGGTCCACTGCAGTCCCAGCCAGCTCAGGTGCTGCAAGTCCCCTCCATGGAGCATGATGGAACCTACAGAACATGTGCAGAACCAATTGTGATCAATCAAACGTCACTTTCAGTAAAAACAATCATGGTTATACTCCACTACACTTACTACACTAACCATTGTCTGATTTCGCCAGCTGGGTGAGCTCTGGGACTTGTGTGTTGATGGAACAGATGTCATCGTTGGCAATGAAGGAGGCCTCTGTGGAGGCCTGGGCTCCAAACAGGAGCTCAAAAAGAGAGCTCTGTCCACTGCGATTACCAAATGCTTCAACCACCTACAATACAATAAAACATACAATGTATGAAAAAAAAGAAAGGCAGCTGGAGTCCATCCATCGCAAAAAAACAAAAAACAAACCCCCCCCCCAAAAACCGCATCACATGGTTGCTTGAGCTGAAAAGTGATGACATGGTGAATGGTCGCTCCACTGACCTCAGTAATAAAGGTCTGTGTGTCAGAGCTGAGGTTGAGCAGCATGTGGCCGGCCTGGCTCTGTCGGTCGCTTGCCATCAGCTCCAACAGCTGGGGGGCCGACTGATCTCCTTTAGTAATCTTAGCCTTTGGTCTGTGTACCTAAAATCACAATTTCAAGAAACATAAGTATACTTAACGCCCGCATTAGAAAGATATAGAAAGATGCATTTAGATAGAGATTAGCATGTACCTGGTAAGACAGCAGGAAGCAGAGAGTGGCCAAGTCGGTCACGGCTCTCCAGTTCTGCTCACGCTCTTGGGCCATCTTCAGTAGGAGGGTACCGGTGTGCAGGTAAAGGTGAGCTCGCATTTCTCCAAACACCTCACACAGCTCGTCTGTCGGGCCGCCCGCTGTGGTGCTTACAGACCGCATGGCTTCGTCAAAACTATAAAAAAATACACAAATAAAAATCACAAAAAACATGCATACGCACATTATATGGGTGTTATTACACATCACTCTTTAGAGACCTTCAAGTGTGGGCCTACCTCCTGAGGGCATCAAGTGCAGGCTGCACTCCACTGACGGATAGTTTGAGTCTCAGCAGGTTGGAGTGGGCCAGCAGCAGCTCTCCTTTAAGGCGACGACACAGCTTTTCGTTGTTGGAGACACCAGGCTGGGCCAGGTATTCCTTAAAGTTTCCACAAAATGAAAAATTAGCTCTCTTGGGTCCAAATCGGGTTCCCTATAGTTGAATTACTTCAATACTAGGATATCAATACAATATATGTATATGTATGCATTTGTGCTTACTTCTGGTACAAAGCGGTATTACATAGTTATGACATGCATGTACTGGCGTTAAACTGACAAGCATTTCGTCCAATTACATTGCTCCATTGTCAACTACGTCGCTATCGTCCATGTTTGTTTACATCGGTTGCTTAGCGCTGCTGTAGCAAAGCTCTACCCTAGCCACAGCGACAAACCCTCCCACCTTTTGAAAAGCTATGTCTCGCCCCAACCTTTCGTGAAGCATTTTATGCAGATGCTTCACGAAAGACGTTCTAAAAATGCCATCCGACTTCCATTGGATAGGGCAGTAGAAGCACCTTGAATCCCTTTACCGTACCACTTGCATATTTATATACTTCTGTTTTATTGTACTTTTTAATTTTTTAAATCATATACATCCAAAAACGCATAATGGCTGACCTGCAGCGTGTGGACCACCACAGAGTACCAGTCCAGACTTTTGCGTAGCTGGCCCTTCTTCTCTGTGCTCAAGCAGTGCTTCACAGCCTCGTCCAGACGGCCATCTTTAGAGTACAGCTCAACCAGCTTCATGTTGACGTGGACATCGGCTGGCCGCACCGCTAACTCAGCCTGCAGGAGGTCGAAAAGGCGGTTCCAGCCCTGTTGGCCCTGACGGCTGAGCAGCTTCTCCTGGTCAGGGAAATGAACATCAATAAAAGAAAGTGGGGTACAAGGACAACAGTTGATATATACCAACATGTTGATATATATCAACATATTGGTATTAATGGTTGAAAGTTGCTAGCAGAGTTGATCTAACCTTGAGGTTGAAGACAGCTGGGTTACCAGGAAGCAGCTTGCCAGCCTTCTCCACCCAGAACTCCACCCTGCTGTCAAATTGCTCCTTGCTGCACAGCAACTCGGCCACCTTCAGCACCAGGTCTTTCTGTGCTGGGTTTAGGTCCACTGACCTCTGCACACAGACATAACACTTTCATATATCGAAAGTCATCTACTGTCACCAGTGGAAACAATTCAATGACTACATGCGATTACCTACCTTATAACATCCAACCGCTTTGTCAATTTCTCCCTCTTTCTCATAGAGCTGGCCAAGGAATTTGTGTGCTTTGGGGTCCCTCTCCTGGACTTTGAGGTACTCCGATACATGTCTAGAGACGAAACAAAAAGAAAAGTATGCAAACATATCCAAACTCCACAACGAGATTAAAATGGTTTAAATTAAATAGTCAAGGCTTCTTGGGCTTACCGTTTAGCGAGATCATACTCTTTCGCCTCAAAATACAGCTTGGCAAACAAAAAGCCTTTGATTGGCTTCTGTAGAAGAAAATCACAGCGTTGCATATTCAAGTCATTGACACTTTGGAGCAGAAGACTACTGAGTAAACCAATAAGTCAAGAAGCTCAGAATTACATTACATCATATTTGAGTAGAAAGCTACGAGGAAGCCATATGTGGAGTAAACGGCACATAAAGTGAGGTCATGTTAACGTGGACCCGTGTAGGGGACACCGGGGTTAATTGTAACAGGGGACTATTATAACACTGACTTCTTGCATTAAATGTAATATTATAGTCTTGTCCTTATTAGTGAAAATATATCAATTGTATTATTAGTGCACATATATGTTTCTTATGTCAAAAGATGACTGGTGTATTTCAAGTACTGTGAGTTATGAAGGAAAATGTAACAAATGTTACAATTGCCCCCGGTCTCCCCTATTACTTAGTACAGGACAGGGAATCTACCGCGCGTTTCCAATGGAGGACACGGCCGAGAGTCAAGCTAACAATAATGACCAAGTTAGGTTTCCAGGAAGAAACACCGCTTGTTTCTGCGGTGTTAGCGTCGCGTCGGGTGGGTTTAAAATGTAAAGCGATGTTGTGTTTGTGGTGGGGGAAAAGTTGCTTAATCGTCGCCTATAGCACATGCTGGTATAGCACAACACGATAGCTACACAGCTAATTTTAGCGACCGGCTCGACTCACCTCTTTGAGCGAAGGGGACGAACTGTGCACCGAGGAAATGTAGCGGTCCACCTCGGCCTTACTTCGCCTCATTGCTCCGAAACGGCGCGTTAGATCTCTCTACTCACGCGTGGATGTTAATTGAACGCCAATTACAAATAGCGATAGTGATTTCTCGACTCGTTACTGGTTCTGTAGCTCTTCCGCCATCATGGTGACAGTGCGCAGTCTCGCAACAGCAAATGGCAGTGACGGTTGTTGCGTCACGTGGTAAGAAGCGTGCGTTGTGATTGGCTTGACGGATAATACGAAATTTAAACCTTGAATCGCCATTGACGCACTTTTATTTTGGAGGGGTCACTATAGCAAGTTAAACTATGCAATTCAATCAAAAATGCTGCCAGTTCTAGACTCGAGTCAAGTAACGTGGACTTATTCAATGAAATGAAATTAAACTCTAAAATTGTAAAGATTAGACACACATTGGCAAAGTGGCAGCTCAAGCTTAATATTTATTGAGAACATTAATATTAATATTTATTAAGAAAAATATAATACATGCCATGAGGAAAATAACGAGTTCAGTGTAAAACATGCACCTTCAAGAGTTACAAAGTAGAAGCTCAATACAATAGAATAAGAAAATCTCTTAGTTTAGCAGTGAGTTGCCAACAGCCACACTGCCTATTGCTTAACAATTCATAGGCTTGACAAACAATGTTATTCACAATGCTATATGTTCTGTAATCATATACAACACTGGAATGTGTACATGATGCAAAGGTGTGCATTTGTGATGGAATACTGCTGCTTCAGTCAAATGTTAGTGCTTCCTGCTGGGAAGGACTCCAGCATCCCTCCTTAAGTAGATCTTTACTTGTACAAGAAAACATTTCCCTATTTAGCCCTAATCTCTACAAAAGCGAGTAGGTTATCATATTGGTTTTCGATTTAAGGTTTTGTTGCACACATGGTGATCATGTCACAAGCTTTACATACAACAAAAAACCCTGACAATGGTTGGTGTGATTATTAGTTAATCACTTAATCAACTGTGAAAGTAACTTTTTCAAGATCAATATGCAGTATGCAGTAAGTGTAACAAAAAACATGATTTTATTGCTAGTGAATAATCAATAGTGATCTGTTCATTTATCAATTAGTTATTTCCAGGATATAATCAATTCAATTAGTGAATGACTGTACTGTGAATAGATACAACTGGATTGCTTATAGCACGATTCGGCAAGTGCCAATTTTACCAATTGTTCAGCTTAGTCCAAATATGATATGTCCTAAATTTGAATAATAAAAGGCAGAATTAGTGGGCAAGACTTTAAATCCATTTGCCAAGTTTGGGATGTGTAGCACTCGTTTCTAACATACAAATACTTTAGGCCAAAACAATAATATTAATTACTAGATGGTTGCTCCATCTTGCGCTTGGAAACTTCTAAAATTACATTGTTACAATATGAAATACACATATTCACGATTGTACACCGCAAAGAAGTGGCTGTTGTTCATCTCTGATTACTTCCGTGGCGTGGTTTTTGAAAGCTTCTTGAGTCTTTTCTTCAGCTCCAGGGGAAACTTCTCGTAACACTTTTTACACACTGGTTTCATGTCAAATTCTACAAACTTGTTCCTAAAGAAAGAAAGAAAGATGGAAAGAAAATTAAAAAAAGGCTATGTTAGTGTCTTCTTCCAAATAGACCCAAACAGAATGTGATGCAGGCAAAAATGCTTTTTATTTATTATTTATTTTTGGAAATGAAATACATTACTCCACAAAAAGGTGCCTGCCTATACTATCTTATTTCTCCAAACTAGGCAATATTTCCCACAGAGAGTGTGCAGAAAGTGGGCTCTCCTAAGTTTCCGCACATAGAAAATCAAACAGAAGTGATGAAGGCTTTATCGTGCACCAAGCATCCAGAAAATCCATGAGCCAATGTAAACCAATTAATTCCTTGACCATGTGCGCGAGGAATCAGAGGAAATACAACATCTGCTCTGTGTGAATATAAGATAAGATGTACTTAGTAATCCCATATGGGAAATTAGAATATATATATATATATATATATACATATATATATACAGAGAGAGGGAATAGGCCTATGCCCGTATTTACAACGTAGAAGAAATTGTGATATAAATGTCAAATTCTTGAGATTCTTGCAGTGACAATGTCGCAGTAAGTTTATGTACAAAAGCTCTGCTACGTCATTTTGTTTTAAATAGTAAATAATGAAGCATTTCACTAAATTATTACTATAACTTAAGTATCTTATTACAATCATCAACTACATTATACATTCTATAATACCATACAGTATTCCTTAGTCAAAGTCTAAATGAAAGTGAGGAGGTAATTTCTTTCAGTATGAAGGACAACATAATGACATGACAACAATCAAGATGAAATGAATAGAAGAAAGAAAGATGGAGACTAACCAAAGCACGGAGTGTGGAATCAAGAAGAGGTGGAGAATACATAATTAGAGGCAAATGGGGATGAATATTTTTTTCTTCTTATCTTTGGAGTTGTGCTCGTTCTTGGCCAACCGGTATCTCATGTCTTCTGGCATACGATCATAGCAGTGCTTACATACTGGTTTCAGATCCACCTCTACAAATTTATCCCTGCCAATACCCAGAAGTCGGCACAAAAAGGGAGTTGAAAGAGGAGAAGAGAAGCAAAAAGCACAAGGAGTTCATGAAGAGAGGAGAATAAAGCTGAAGAAATGAAAGAAGAAAGATGTGCACAGAGGGGAGAAGGATAAGGAGCCAATGAGAAAGCACATTGAGAATGATGTGCAGAATGCAAACAGATTGTGTTAAAGGACTTACTTGAGTGTGAGCTTGGTGTTGCAGGTGGAACAGGCAAAACAGTTGACACACCAGGCCTTGTTTAGGGCAGAGACCACTGAATCATGGAAGACACGCATATTCTTGTCATTAATTGATATATATGTATATACACTTATGTGTGTAGGCCTATACACACCCAAGTGCATATGTGTATATATAAATACAAAAATACTGACAGATTTCAGGGTACCTACCATCTCCTTCAATGACACGGTTGCAGTGGTAGCAAACATCCCCAAACAGCTGATGAAAGGGGGATGACAATGGAGAATTGACAATACAGTCTTTCATACAAAGTACTGTATTTAAAAGAAAAACACTTAAATCTTAAAACTGCTTTAAATCACAGGCTGGAAAATCCTTTAAAAGGACTCATAGCACCTACATTCTCAAATGTATCCCACAATAGTGTGGTGCCTTATTCTGAAGGTTACCTGGTTGTAGTGGGTCTCGCAGTACGCCAGGCCTTTGCGTTCATAATGGCGATGCCCCAGGAAAGGTTTCTCACACTTGGCACACACAAAATGCTGGAACAAAAAAAACGAGCCAGGGCACAAATGGTTAGCACAATCAACAAACTAGATGATTCCCACTCCCACCCTATTAGATACCACTTCTAACAAGAGCTGGTAGAATATAGGTAGACGTAAGGTGGTATGTGTTGTAAAGTCAGTGGATTGAACTTTAAGTCTTTTACTAGTATCTCTATACCCTCTGTACCATTTTCACAGCCTTTCCATTGGTGTGAAAGGGTCAAACCATACTAAACGACCCACGTCTACAATCCAACTCCAGACCAGGCTCTGACCTGCATGTTTGGGTTTTGGTAGGAAAGGGGGGAGACCTGGGTTAGGCTACTGTAACTTAGTTTTGTTAAAGAAACCTCATTGGTTAGACTAGAGGTGCAATACTACTGGGAAGATTTAAATCACCACATGGAGTCACATAATGCGATGTAATTGGATTTTCTTTCTTCTTGCTTTTTTTTAGATGCCGTACTATCTCCTGTCCGCCCACCAGAGGGAACCAGTGTCCTCCTCACCTCATGCCATGTTATCTACAATCGCACACCTGCCCTATGTTTGTCACGACCCCTCCATGGCTATATTTATGACCAGCCATTTGTCCTGTAGTGCTTTAGTTTAGTCTTGTCAACATGTATATGCCTTAAGCTTTAAGTACTTTTTATGTTGATTATTGTCAGTGACTATAGAACTGACTTCTCCATGGATTGCCATTTAATAAAGCAAATTACTACCAGAGCTAATAGCAGAATACATCTAATACATATAACATGTAGGATCAGTATAAATTACATAAATAATAAGAAATAATAAAGAATAATGAATAACATCATTAATATGGTAGCTTTTTTCTTAAACATACCTCCACATGCCACTGTTTGCCCATTGCGTTGACCACGCGGCCCTCAATGGGTCTCCGGCAGGCTCCACAGATTGGAACACCCATCTTGTCATGGCAGGGAAGGCAGTATAGCTCTCCCTTCAACTCCCTGGCATCCGATGTTAACTCCTTCCTAAAAAGTAGAAGAGAGTAGAACATTTTAATTTAAAGTTGTGCAAAGCTATCCTTAATTCTACTGTAATCAAATCATGACGCATGTGTGTTATGTCTGGATACATTTGGTTGTGGTCAACGAACCCAGTATATAATATTGTCCAATACAATGTTCAAATCCTATTTGATTTAGCGCTACAACAGATGTTCTTTGTTTGTCAGGAGGTGTGTAAGTGCAGTGTAAGTATATGTGTTGCGCGCTGTACCCGCAATTGATGCAGCTGAAGTGGTCGGGGTGGTAGGGGTCATTTTTGAAGAGAAGTGGCTGCTCCTCGATGATGGAGTGACACTTCTGACACATGTACTTGCCAAGCCCGCGAGCCTTCTCCCGGTTATGGCATGGACGGCACAAGTGCCTGATGGCAGGAGTGAAAAATAACAATTAGAGAAAGTAAATTAAGTTAAAAAAATATATATTTTATATAATAGTGACACAATGTCTTCATCAGCCTGCATATACTGACCGGCCAGCATTCTTGACGAACCCCACATCTGCAAGCACCGCTTGACAGATATCACAGCAGAAACAGTGTGGATGCCAGCTGTTGTTCATAGCCTTGATGACACGTCCAATAATGAACTCGCCTGAGAGAGGAATATTTGTATTTATTACTCATTGTTTATGGAATGGTTCCCTGTACACTGTACAGTAACAGAACCAGCCAGGATCACTAAAGACAGGGGGTTATGATGCAGCATCATTTATTTGTGGTGAACAGTGGAGGTTGTAGTAGAAATCTTTTACTCACCACATTGGTGGCAGCATGGAGCAAATAACATCTGGAAATCATGCTCACAGTATTTTCTGCCTTCAAACTGCAAAATAAAAACATACTAAATTTGTGATAAAATAATGCAGGTTATATTGGAATTAGGCAGTATATGCCTTTAGTTAACGAAGACCTTCCTTGATTATACTGTATGTGTTTTGTCTGCTTGTGTGTCGATAATGTACTGGAGCATGGCTAACTCAATCATAACATGCAGGAACCATATTTCCAACAGTCCCGTTAATGCATGAATGAATGAATTCATAGAATCTTTGTCATAATGGTTAACTTCCCAGACAGACAGATAGATAAAGACTTCACCTCGTAGAAAAGCCCTTCTGGAAACTGTTGAAAACACTGGGCACAGACAAAACACTGCTCATGGTAAAGTTCCCCGTTGCTGTTCACTATCTTCTCGGCTGGAGCGAAGGTGCCTTTGCAGCGCTCACACATGGCATTGGCCAGGGCATTGGCCATGTTACTGGGAGGAAGAGAAAAGATAAGTAAAAACAGAAGAGGAGAGAAGAACAGAGAAGAGAAGAAGAGAGGTGAGCAGAGGAGAGGAGGAGATAAATGAGAGAGTAGTAAGAAACAGAACAAAAGTCATGTTTGCTTTAATTTCAATTTTGCTATACCATCCTGGAACTACACATGTTGCTGTTTCCAACAGGTTGTAATCCCAAAATTGATGAATGATTGGCTACAGATGTTTTTATACAACATGTTGGTCTTTCTGAATATGACAAACTCATATTGAGGTTAGACATCGTGGGAGCCTCATATCATTTGGACCTTGAACACAATACCATCTCACCGGGGTCTTTGTATACTGATCTTCCCAATTGCCCTGTGTGCTGGACCCCCAGGCAAAACAC
>OMKN01079629.1:1569-36172 GCA_900302345.1 Melanonus zugmayeri
GGGGGGGGGGATATGGGAATTGCAAGTACAAAGGAAATGGCAATGTGTCAGTCAGAGTTGAGCCAAAATATTCATCCCACAAGGAGGAGGTTTGGTCTGGCATAAAGGGCCAACACAAAAATAATTCCGCAACACAAAGTCTACAGCTGATCAAAGTTCACTGAACACCCAGTGTGTTCTCTGACAAAGCAAACATCACTTATCTGACTGAAACTCTTACCTCCGTCAGAGGACCACACCAAGATACTGGTTCTCTATGGTTTCGTTAAAGACAGTGACAGCGATGGGGTGCTTAAGACTGTTATGGTGTAGGTTTGTAAGACAGTTGGTGGTGCTGTATATTGTACAATAGATAGTACATCAGATCTATGCGCAAAATAAAAAAAATAAAAACATATTGATCATATTGATCAACAATGTGTGAAATAGTCGCATATATATGCCAAGTTAGAATCACATTGTGTCATGTAAACCGAGGCATCAGTCAACAGCAGTGTCATTATTATTATTATGGTCCGTTATCACAGCGACCAGAGTTGGTTACTTTAAAAAGGGGTTGTGTTGTGATTAATTAACGCACATTCACATAGGCTACACATCACCACAAGACATCACATTACACAGGCCTACACGTGTTAACCTGTGTTTAACACTTACACAGTCAAGAGCAGAAACTAATAAACTAACCGACTGCATGTTTTCGTTAGGACTACAGTACGGAGGAATGTGCGCAAAAAGTCCACACTTACCGAACAATGAAGTCCCAGGCTCTCAGTAGTGCAGCATTGCTCGGTAGATTAGTTTGAGGTCAGTCGGTCTGTTATTTCAACTTCCATTTCCAAAGATAAATAAAAGATAAAATTTAAAAAAACACACTAGTGAAGCATGTTGCCGTACACGGATCAGCAATCAAGCGAATCAACGCGTCTGCGAGTCTGTTGAAGCGGACCTGATCAACCAGAGACCGCCTCCTCCTTTTGACGCGGGGCTCGCAGGTCCTCGCGGGTCCGGGGCTGCGCGCTGCGGGGTCGTTTCACTTCCATTCTTTTGGGGGCTGGTTATTTCGGGCTTTGCGAATAGGCTTTGCGAAAACATTAGACGTTTATTTCTTCTTTCTTCCTAAAAATGATAACAAAGGGAGTTTTTTCTTGCCCTCTGAGGGGCTAGGGTTAGGGGGTGTCATAAATAGTTGGCTTGTAAAGCCCTTTGAGACTGTAACTGTGATTAAGGGCTATACAAATAAAATGGACTTGACTTGACTTGCATAGAATACACATACATCATAATAAATAAATAAATAAAGCCGAATATATGTTACCAAAGTGATTTGTTTCCTTATTTATGTTTCCTTATTTGTGTTTTGTTGCTGTAATGGTAGGTTGTTGGTTTTTTTTAGGCTACATTGTCATCCTTCCAATTGCATTTAAGAGGTTTCTTAAAGAGAAGTTCAATTCTCATCGAAAGAAATCCCCTGGCTGTGCCTGTCAATGTCAGATAAAGTTGTTGAGAGATAAGCGGTGTAAAAATAAGGTATAAACTGTCTCAGTGCTAATTGCAAGCTAAATTGCGGAAGAATATAGGCCTACTTGCAGCGTTTCATTGTTTTTTTTGTAACACATTTTTGTTTGTTTGATAATTTGGTGTCTCAGGTAAATGAAGCAATAGCACCACCCGGTGGTAATAAATGGGAAAGTAACAATATGATATGACTATATAAATGACCGGTATGCATTCATTGTACATATTGCTATAGGCCTACGATACAGAATTCTATATAAATGCATTAATATAAATAAAATAAAATACATGTAGGCCTACAGGGCATCAAGTGGGCCTTGAGAATGTCATGTCAAGTTTATTTGAATTGATAATATGCATTCATTGAGGATGGGATAGACCTTGAAATTAATTGTATTTGCTCAAATGTTTAAAGCCATTTTATAATTGTTAAATCTGACTTCCGAAACGCATACCGTTTGAATGTACTTTTTATTTAGCATAGAACTCGCTGTATACAGCCAAACCAGATATAAAAACTATGCATTATATACAACAAAAACTTAAAGTGAATGGTGAAAATATGATTCACAAATTAAGATTGGTCAATTATCTATTAACAAACTAAAATGTTATATTGGTTTCAGAGCCACATTTGACATAAAAAGGTAGGTCTATAGTTTCAAAGTCAATTAGTTAATCTAAATGCGAACATCACATTGAATATAGTTCAAGAATTAAAAATGATAAAACAAATAATCACAGACATTGAAGTGGCAGGGATTTCATTAAGTTAACAAACAGATGAATGTGGGTATTTACATGTTACTCTTTAGACAACAACACTTGTTAATGCTCACCCTAAAAATGCTGAATCTGTAAATCAGAAACCAATTGTGAAACCAAACTGTGCCATTAATGACAACTTAAGAATTCAGTAAGGTGAAAACTATGTTCGAACATTTTAGTACCCAAACGAGTTTTCCCTCATTTCACTAGCGGTGTGATCTGATCCATTATGACTTTGAATATGCACATACCCACGTTAAAAACATAATAATAAATGAGTGAGTACAGTCACTAAAATTGTATTCACTCCTCAAGTTTAGAGCTCAACACTTGAACTCCAACATCCTTTAACGTGATAAAAACAGCAAGTAGTAACATTAAAGAAAATTCACAAACTAATCTGAAGAATAACACAAAACACTGCATTACTCAATTTTAAGACAAATTACATCCCTTTCTGATATCCCATTTACCCTGAGTACATAGCTGAACAATAAAAACATTTGGTCATGTCACTACAACAGCAAACAAAACGCATTGGAAACAGGTCACTTTGCAACGCTTTTTGAGGATGTGTGTGTGTGTGTGTGTGTGTGTGTGTGTAGCATTCGCGTTTCATACATCAGAGTTAAAACTGTACAAGAAGTCTGACGTCAGGGTTGGATTGCCATCAATACAAACCTTAAAGGGACTCCTACATATCATTTAAATATATAAAAAGTTGAATGATGTAGTTCATGGGAGCACAACACATGCTCAGATCCAAAGAGGGGTTAAAGGGGGCCGAGGGAGGAGGAGGTTAGATCAGATGGGCTTGGTGGTGCTGTTGTACACCAGCCTCTCCGTGTCTTCCATGGTGGTCACCTGGGTCCCGTTGATGGCGACTCGCTGGTGCTGTGGCGGCCGCTTCTTCTTGCCCTTCAGGAAGCAGTAGCCCAGCACTGCCAGCAGGGCCACGATTGCAATGCTCAGCAGGACAGCGGCAGCCAGGATACCTGCGAGGACACACACACACACACATTTTGCACACGGAAATTCATTTCTTTGCGAGCCGGCACAATTCACATCACAGAATTTCAAAACAAAACACTGCTAAAGTATTAAGCCATCAGTGAAATTCATGGGTTGTGAAAGGGAAATGCTAGTTTCTCTGAACAGAACATCCACCATAGTTATTAGCCATTACAGCACATAAAATATATAGCTATATTAAATGAGCATTGTAAAAGCAGTGTCAAGGGCAAGGACAAGGTCATTTCATCCAATGAAAAGAGTCTGCTTGTACTGCCAAGTACATCATAGCGATGGGTTCCTAGTTTTGCAGGTTCTAATATTAGATACAATGCCTACAAAGGCAGGCGTCTATCCGACATTTGCTAGACCAACAGTATGAACGCTGGGCGTTTCCGCTTATTTGTACTGAAATAAAAAGGGTAACTCGTGCTACACAAAAATGATGCATTACCTGTATGGCTTTCCGACATTCTCTTTTCAAATTCTTCCTTTCTGGCGAAAATGTCATCTTCTAAACATAAAAAGAACAGAGGGCAAGATATTTAGCAAAGTCATGTGGTACATGCAGATATGCAACGCTTCCTAGACATATGGAATATAAATGAAAGGATGGATAAGGAAACAACTTAAAAGAAGCAGGATAGAGTGGTGATACAGTCCAACAGATTACATAATACTACTTTAATAATTGACACATAATAATAACAACCATAGACTGCATGCATGTTAAAAATGAACAAAACATATTCAAACAAATTCATTTGTTTTCAAAGATGCAAGCCACCAGTACATCGTTTGTGTAGTATGACTTAGGGAAATTCAGTTGGCATGGAAACATCATCAGCATCTTATTAAAAGAGCAACATTCAGTGCAGACCAATCAAGAGGGGCTGACCGGAATGAACATAGGTTGAACACAGTCACTAGGACTTTGTAGTGGAAACTAAGCTGTAGCACACAGGCCCACCTGTCACTCCCCTGCACATGGCCATGCAGTCTTCACTGGAGTCAAATCTGTTATCGTTTCCGCGGCAGCCTCCGTAGTTGAAGCGGGCGCACTTCAGCAGCAGGGGGTTGTAGTACCACTTGGTGGCGCTGTTCCTGCAGTCGCCCGTCAGTGGAGATTCAGTGCAGCGAGCTGGCATGGTTTGGAGGAGGAGCAGGCATTGCGTGTGTGGTTAGTAAAACAGGATGAAAACCACATTAAAAACACCGCAAACAGCCAGATGCAGATCAAAATTACCTTTCTTTTCATCCACTGGGATCTCCAGAAGTGTATTGAATTTCCGTTTCACTGATTCAAGAGAATGCAGATAGTTTAAATTAGCCAGGGGAAAACACATTAATTGTTGCATAAATACAATACGTTACTTTTATGGCCAAATTAACCTAAGACAAGTCAAGACATTATGGTATCGATCATTATCGATCAAGTGATCAATAATGGAAACAATGCCCAGTTTTCATCTTTCCCACTCACAGTACTCGCAGCTCTCCTTGTCCGAACCATCGCTGCACTGTTGTTCCGAGTCACAGTCCAGGCCCGCGATCAAACAGCAGCCATTTCCACATGTGAATTGGTCTTCAGTACATTTCACTCCACATATCTCTCCTCCTTCAGTATCAGAGTATAAAATGCATGTTATTTACAACATCATTATTAGCATAGCTCAGGCGGTGACCCACTGGAAATCAAATCACTATCATAATATAATTTTTCATATACACATTTACAATATCAAGAGTATTCCACATTTTATGAAACTTCTTGAATTGAATGTAACTTTTTGGTGTCTAGACACGGAAGAGAATTGTGTGCTTCTGTTTCATGACCACAAACACCACTCATCACATTCCTAATTGTCCGATTGCTTGGAATCGCATGCCTCCGTGACTATCGTTTCCTCATATCGATGCCATGTTTTCCCGACAGTTGCGCAATGACATAATGCCACAGAGAACGTACACTGTATCATGTGTGTTTTGGACTGGCGCCACGGCGGGAAGAAAGAAACGCTCAACAGCGTGGCTGCATTTCACAAGAGTAGATGACAACAAGTAGATGTAATATTTGCAAAATGTCAATTTCATCAGTGTTGTCGTGGTTACCCGTGTTACTGGTGTTGGATGTGTCACCGGTTGGATTTTATTCACCCCGTCCCCACCGTAATTTTGGTATTGATATTATTATTATGGGTTCTGTGTCTTGCGCCAGTTGCACTGGATACGCATTGGATGGCGATTAATAAATAGACAATTAAAATGAGAATATTTAAAATTCTATCAGAATATATACCATTATATGAATTGGTTTATTAAATCGCCAGCTCCAATTCAGACGCAAATACGCACTGCACATTTTTAACCAGTGTTACCGGTAACCGCAGTGTGAAAATGTCTACACCTTTCAACACTACAAGGGGGGAATACTAGTGATATGCTGAAGCATTAGTCAACACAGCAGCCCGTAAAGTGCAGGATGTCATGTGTTTGATACTCTACGGGCGAGTAGGCCTACTTTAATAATCCCTGTGGGGAAATTGTTGACTAACTAATGTACTAACCAGCTTAGTTCTGTTAGTTTACTACTATATATGCTGTATGTTCTGTTTAGAGATTAAGAAATAAAAGTAAGTTCACACTAATAAACTTATATGTATTATTTTTTCCACCCAACAATTTATCAGGAATCGATATCGATACAATCTTACCAATTCCCATCCCTAACCATCACTGACAACTTGTCTGCAAATAAACCCCCACAGGTCCTCGTCCAATTTAAATGTCTTCAGAAAATATTAATTTGGCTCCGTTCCTTTTTGTAATGAAAAAAATACATAAAAAGACATAACTTTTTACCTTCTGGTTTTGGAAGTAAACCTCTGCCACTCTTTGAGCTTGCTGAAAGAGAACGCAGCACAAAAATGCTTAGAAATCCCCATCGTCCCCATAATTCACTTTTTGTGCTCATAATCTGGTGGGGGGAAAAAATAAGCATTAAACCATAGCCAAGGAGAGAGACATTATCCTACCTGAGCCATCACAAGCATTGGCGCACTCCTCGAAGGTGAGGTAGTTGTTGAGGTTCCCTCTACAGCCGCCGTAGATGAACTCCACACATTTCTCAGAGGCAGCGTTGTACTGCCAGCGGGGGAAATGGCCACGGCATGGCCCCACCCTAGCCGGCACCATACAGTGGTCTGTAGCGGAACAAAGATAATGGACATAGTTCGATATGAAAAGGATTACTAAACCATTACCTTACATTTAACATATTAAATTGTAAACTACAATGTATTAATTTGGCAGATGCTCTACAGGTAGAGCTGCAGAACTTGGGGATTGTGAATTAAAAAACAAAGAATAATAATATTATATGGCTCTGCCTTAACAACTGAAAGATTTGAACAATTAACATAATTCGCTTTTTGCAATAATATACTGTTGATTAACAACATGAATTCATGCATGAAAGCAGCAAGTAAAGCATTAATAAAGCAGGATCTAGTGATCTCATCTAGGCCCTATATGTTACATTTAAAAAAAGGTGTGCAACAATGACACCGAGCATTTAAAATGGGTACTGCAGTCCAAATTCATAATATTGGAGAGAGTTGTCTCTGCCTGCCCCCTCCTCCCCAGACTTGAAGCTCACGCATGTTGCCAGGTTGAGGACCAAACCAGCTCATTTATAACTGTCAATGTTAACCAGATGCATGGCTGGCTATGTTTACCCAAGCTCTGGTCATGGAGCTTTTTCAAAAGAGGACGAGGCTTTTTAGGTTGGGTAGAATCTAGTACAGTCTCAGTTCATTTGCTTGTTTCCATGGCTGCACCATGCTGTGTTTGTGTGCCAATTTGTTTCATATCTGGCAAACCCAGGGTGTCGAAATGGGCAGTAGGCAGCGTCAACTCTGAGAATAGACACACAGTACTCGCAGAATACTTCACAGACCAAAACAAAAACAGACGTTCCGACCCGGAATGGACATTTCAAAGGAGAACATACTGGCTGTAGCATTGTTGTCGGAGAAGCCAGTATTTCGACTTAGCATGTTTCCTTAATCTCCAATGACATATCATGGTAATTGCATGATTTTGTACAGTACACGTGTTACATATAGCTCCATTAAGTTAAGCAATGTGCTTCCATCCAGAAAATGGAATTGGAGCAACATTAATCTAATTTAAAAAGTACTTCCAATTTTACTTTGACATTGGTTGTAGCATGGCAGTGCCTCGTTTGGCAGAGAGAGGGGAGTTGAAAGATTGTTCTAGATATACATTTGCATGCAGACGTCATCTGACGGAGTGTTACTCTGTCTCTCTCAGTGTTACACAACTAGCAGACATGTAGATAATCGCAAAAAAAGCAAGAAACAAAAGGCAGGAAGTGAGGCTCTAGGGGGATTCATTACTATGTGGTCAATGATTCATATCTTTATACTCGATCAACTCTTCAGCATGTTCAGGTTGACACAATCATTATGCGGAAACTTGCCACCCCAACCTTCAAACGGAAACCCACAGCTAATAAAGTACAAGGAACTTAAATCAGCTATGCGAGGCGTTAAGATGCCATTCATGTTGTTCATGTTTTACAGTTGTGACCAATACATTTGTTATGTAGTTTGCCAGTGTGTGAGAGTTGTAATGTATTGCTGCTTTGCCCTCACATGTTTCACTTGAGTCACATTTCTTATATGGAATCAGGAGGACACAGGCTTTTGTTAATGGGTTACTATTGAAGTGGTTAATAAAAAGGCAAGATTTTCAAAAATGAAAAGGGGAAAGCTCTTTTGTATTAAAATCAAGATAGAAAAGTATCGTGGCATGACTAGAGCTGCCTTGTTTGTGAAACCCAAGCTGAAACCTGATTTACAGGTTTTGAGGAATCAGGGGTGGGGGTTAGTATAGACAACTGTATAGCAGGAGTTACACCACACAAGTCTACTCACTTGTTGTTTATTTCCTGATGAAAATGTCTGCCACTAACTGACATGATCTGTCATGTCTTACTGGACAAGTTTCCAAACAAACAAAAAAACTGAAAGACATCCCACTATCACCAGATCTGTTGGGATTTTGTCACCCTGCCCAGGGGTGTTGGGAATTACAAGACTGGCATAACTTAAAGATAAATACTCAACTTGTTTGGGCTTGTGGCATAATGCCTTACTATAGTTCTTTATTTGTGTATGTATGCAAATATGGCCACCACGTTTAGCCAAAGAAAATTGTCAGTTGTGTGTGAACCTGAAAAAACAGAAGACGGGTGATAACGCCATGTTAAATGAATGTAAACAAATAAGACAAGCCAACAGGACTCTCACGTTCAATTTGCTGCATTCGATTGGTTTGTGGCATCCTAGAAACACCTTTAAAAAGGTTGCAGAGTGTGTTTATACATCTACAGAAGATGCTGTTATTGTACCATAAACATGGAGAAAAACCAAGCATATCGTAGTTTGACTTAATAAGGAGAACAAGCTAGCAGTCTAAATAAAAGCCCAATATGACAAGCAGAACGGCATGCGTTGTACCCACCACATACAATGTCTCTCATTCAAAGACATAAAAAAAAGTTCAACTAAATAAAAACCAAATAAAATGAAAAATGAAAAACGCTGAAAGCAAAAGCTGCTCTGGCCATAATAAGCAGGTTGCAACATAACGCGGATCACATGTCGTCAATGCACCACCACCACCACATTCAGCAGCCCACGCAAGGTTTGAGCTGGGCATCTCTCAGGCAAACAAGACCAGGCGGTGGTCAGTGTATAACCATAATAAGGGGAGTCATGCCCGGGGGCTGTAGGCCTACTCACTCTCAGACTGCTCAGGGGTGAGGACCAGCACAGTGACCTGGGTGGTGGCGGACTGGCCGCTGGTGTCTATGACCGTTAGCTGGAACTTGTAAACTCCCGACGTCATGTTGGTCACGGTGACTTGGTCCGGGAAATTGCTTTTCTGAAAAGATGGGAGACCCAGAGATCACATTATAGTTGCAAATGTTAGTTTGTTAATGGGCCAGTTACATTATTATAAGCTTAAAAGGTGCAAACACAAAACACCCAACTATAGAATGTCAGCCGAGTCGATATGTTCGCCAACAAAAAACGCAATAGGGCTATGGCACACTGGCCCAATGTTGTCCTTTGTTGGTGTTGGTCGGGGGAGCGTGCCAGCACCTTAAGCATCCTCTTCAAACACTTGTTGTTTGAAGATGTTTGGATATTGTTATTGGATAGTTCAAGTTTATCACCGCCTCAGTCTTTCAGCATTAAAAGGGTCATCGGCATAACATGGTTGTTCTTCGCTAGGTAATACAACACATCTGTCATAACAAAACAACGACGTGAATGCAGTTTAGTGACGCTGAAATCCATCGATGGATCTCCCCCCACTAACAGATATACTGTATAGTAGCCTATACTGTGTGAACGCTATTCTTGATGGTCAGTACCCTTCAATGATTTACACCACCACCACCCACCTCTATGACAGCATAGGGATTGCCTGACACCAACTGCCATCGGTAGGACTCGATGCCATGGTCGTCCTTGCTCTCGATGCCGTTCAACGTCACCCCGTCCTGGGGCTGGACCACTCGGTCCGAGCCTCCGTTGGCCACTGGTGGACTATCTTCTTCGTCTAGACAGAGCATCGGCATGATTGACATTTTACTACCATCATCAACATAATACCACCACAACAACAGTTAGGGACAGCTGGGGCAATACTTTTTTTGTTTTTACCATGCTTGGGTGAGGAAGGGGCGACGCTGCTTTTGTTTTGGCCACCCTCCTCTCTGATAATAATTGACTAACAGACAGAAAGACAAGCCTTGTGACAAGGGCCAGGCGTGTTTCAACATGCAGAAGAATTCTGATTTAGCCGGATTTTCTACTACAAGCAGCGATATCATCATAGATCAAAAAGAGAACAGCACATATTATCTAGGCCAACGTGTAGATCACAAATTGAAACAGTGAAACGTAGGCCAGTAGGCATTATTATCATCATCCAATAACACCAGTGTGGTGGTGGTGGTCGGTCTCACCCGTGTGGGTCTCCACGGCGAGGTCACTCTCGTACACAGAATCCAGAAAGTAGTTCATGTACCCGGTCTTCCTGACGAACCGACACACGTACTTATTCTGGTAGAGGCAGTCGAAGAGGAAGCAGGACGCGATGAGGCCGTCCTCGGCGCCGCGCTCCGTGAAGGCGACATTGCAGCGCGCGTCCTTGCAGCATGACGCCACGCAGTCCCGGTATCGCGTCACCCGGGGAGAGGACAGGTACGTCGCGCCGTCCTTCACGGAGCCGTCGGCGTCCAGGAAGAAGTCTTTGCGGCCGTGTTTGTATTTGGCTAAACATTGCTCCCCGAAGTCTTGTCCGTCCGCAAGGGGTGTTAAAAACAACAGGAGGAGAAGCAGAGATATCGGCCCTGCGAGAAGTGCAGTCATTATTGGATTTTTTTTTTACTTTGTATCGGGCCAAAAAAAAAAAGTAATCCTTAAGATTGTCACGTCTGCCGGTCGTCAACTTAATTAACCTGGAAACGAAAATAACAAAACGGTGTCAAGTTAAACCCGTCGATACAATGTCCGCACTATGGCGGTGTTAAGGCCGCGACTTCTTTTTTTTATTTTATTACTTTATTGTAGGCTACGTCAACTTATTTAAAGAAGTACAGCCAAAAAAGATACGCGAAGGTATTTGATAACATTATAAATATACCTTTATGCCGTCTTGAAAGCAACAACGTAGGGACCTTACCCGTGTGAGTGTCGCGGTGAGCCGTGTGTTTCACTCAGGTGAGACAGGAAGTGAAACTCGAGCGCAGGTACGCCGAGGCCACGCCCTTAACGCGTCCTTTACGCCCATTAACTTTAGTCGCTCAAATGTCCTTTGTGAATCATAAATACGACCTTAAACCCCAAAGTCAACTTGTGAAGACCCGTGATTGTCGTCATTGTTGCGCTTGATTGGCTGAACGCTTTAAATGGTTTCGATCAGAGCCATATAATCGCTCAATTGTGTGACGTGTGTATTAGTAGGTATGTGGCGTTAACACGCCATTGAATTGGACTTCCAAGGTTGGATAAACTATGGGCGTTTTCGAAATGCCATACTAAGTACTAAATACTACATACTACTACTGCCTACTGAATGAACGATTCAGTACGCAGTCTGTTCACACTGAAGTATGTGTACGTATCCCAGAATGCATTTCACCAGCTGGCAGCGATAGTGGGATTTTAAAGCTGACTGAAAACTGTTGTATCATTGTTTCAGGCGAGAAAGTAACCATGTAGATTCAGAATATGTAGTCAGTTTATCCAAATAACGCCTGTTTGGACAGTTGCTCCGACGTTTTCGGACATGAGGAGCCGCTGGGTGAGAGCAGCGGTCATCTCAGCTGCTAGCAGCCCGACTCCTGAGCTGATCGGCCGGTCAACGTCCGTCTCATCCCGGGGAGAACATGATCCATGAACTTATCTGCAGCTCTGGGCTGCTTTACCGCTGGCTCTAATGTCTCCGCAGCATTTTGATATCTGATATAATTCTGATATAATACATGTTGGTCTCACAGATGAAATTTAACAGAACAGCGCTGCCTCTGGGGCTCTATCACTGTTGCCAACTCCTCAGTAAGGAAAGTCGCTATTGGCTGCCCTGAAAGTCGCTAGAAGTCGCCAAATGACGTCATCGCCTAATGTATGTATGTTGACGGGGGGGGGTGCTAGCGCGTGTATCTGCTCACGATTGTTGACGGGGGAGGGTCTAGCACGTGTATCCCGCGATTGTTGTTGGCGACTTTTACCAAAAAAAGTCGCCAAATGTGTCGCTTTTATCGCCATGGGGAGTTGGGAAGTCGCCAGAGTTAGCGACAAAGTCACCAAGTTGCCAACACTGGGCTCTATGCGGACGTTTGCGAACATTCGCTAGGGACAGCGAATGAAGCTGGTTGTCTTGACTGACTCACTGTTCAGCCAATATGGATCCTAGAGGCTCGGGGGCAGGGCTTGTTTACGGAGATATTAGGGTGCGTTTCCACCAACGCAATGTTTTTTAGCGCTCAGCGCCATGCGCACAGCTGCTGAGAGCGCACTGAGAAAGCGCTGTGCGTGTGTCCATCGCGAACTGCTTTTTGGCTGCTACGATACGGGAAACGCAGAAAACGATTCTATTACCTTTTTTTTATCCATAAATATACGTTACCTGTCTTTTTTTACTTGGTGTTTTTGTTACGTTATTAATAATTATAAATATGTGTATATATAATAATATATAAAATCATGTTTACTTTAATGACCACTCAAAAACATGCCATCGCCTTGGCCTGATTGGTCGACTGAACTCAAAGTGACATTGATGAGCGGTGCTCTACTGCGCTTTAGCCCAAAAGTTGAACTTTTTTCAACTGAAAAAAGCGCCCAGCGCCCAGGCGCTGAAAAGCGCGTAGTGCACAGCGCTCGGAAGCGCGACCTACCCATTGTAAACAATGAGAAAACAGCGCCAGCTCTAAAAAACAGCGCGTTGGTGGAAACGCACCCTTAATAAAAACGTTCATATGATTATATCTTTCTACAAGCAGTACAAACGGCTAAGCGAACAAAAACAATATATACTTAGGCCTATACGATTCGCAAAGTCAACAAAGGGCGTTTTATTGGGGATTTCTCAAGTTCGCGTGTTTGTGGGACTAAATGCAGCGGCTAGTTATGTTGGTCGGACCCTTGAGCTGGATACCAGGATTATCTTGATCGATGACGTTGATCGACTCCCAGATCACATGAAAGGTAGGAAGCTCTTCTCTCGGTTTGTTTTGAGTGACTCTTCGCACAAAGGCTGTGTTTGCTCTCGCTGTGTGTCCGCTGTGTCAGATCGGTTGGTTGCGTTCGACTCAGGAGACTTGCAGCTTTCAAACGATTCACCATATTGATGAGGAATGAATGACAAATTATTCATTACATCTTAAACGAACCCCCGGCGGGCCGTGGCTACCAGGGCAGCGCGGGTAGCAGATTTATCTTCACTAGGGCTGTTTTCGATATCGCATCCTATACTAGTAGTGCTACTGATTTGGCCGGGTGACGCTAGCGCTAGATTCACGCTCTTCCTTGCACCCGCCTTGTATATAAATAACCCTATAGCGTGGGACACAGCGCATTGCATTGTGAGACGCAAGTACGCGAGAAGTGTGGTCGGATGCATACTGGAGATTTTGTCCGAATCATCACGTCATCCGGGTATTTTTTGGCATACTACAGATTCTGTTCACACTAACATACTACATTTTGACCAAATCAATCACTAGCATTACTAGTATAGTATGCCATTTCGAAAACGGCCTATGCCCCCCCACACACACACACACGCGCGCACAATTTACATTGTCTAATTTTAACCAGGTGATGGCGGTATAGTTCCAATCAAATGTAGTGTCTGTCTATCACGATTCCAATAAGGTTTTGAAATCATTAACATACCTAAAAAAAAACAACATTCCTATTACACATGCAGACTAAAACTTCCACAACATCCTTTCTGTATAGTAGTAGTACGAGTGACTCATTTAATGAGTCATCATTACACCAGAGACAGACAGGAACAGAAACAATGCTCATATTTTTATTGGCACAGACAGATACATGAAGTTCTCCTCAACCTGGACAAAAGATAGATGACAGACAGACATCTATCTGCATGTCTGTCTGTCCGTCCGTTTCCTATTGACATTTGTGTAGTACAGACACATCCAAATGAAACAATGGAGGTTAAGTTGACATGTGAATCCCCACCCCCAATAAGATTTGGAGGATAAGACTTGGCCTTATCCACGTCATCCATGACTTTGTTTTTTCAGGTGGTGGGTAGAGCTGAATAAACTGGCCTGTGGCAGAGGAAGGGGATGAATGAATTGGTTTGTCTGGAAAGGTGAGCCGAAGAGGAGAACTCAATAATTCAGTGTTTGTAACAGACGGTGCATCAGTGGGTGAACAGGCACGGCTTAGGCTAAACAATGGGCCCTGCCAGAAAAATACAACCCCCCCGAAGAAGAAAAAAATGAATAAGCACTGTACCGTGCTGTTTGTATATCGTAACCAGATCCGTGGAAACTCGGTGGGTGGTCTCCTTTGTCTGACTTTTAATAATTTGGTGCGGATGCCCCATCGCGTTTTGACCGTGACTCACTTATCACTGCGAGCATTTGACTTTTCATCAAGTCATCAAGCCTCATTATTATTTGGAGGTTTGACTTTGAAATGACCAGAAGAAGCAGAAGTACTCAGTAGAATGTCCATCTATTATTTAGAACAAGGTAACCGAGGACACCCATTTAACTTCAAGGCGTATTAAACCTACACCTGATAATGTCCATCATAGTAGTAGTAATCTCCCTCCCGGGGAGATCCTGCCATTGTTCTGCGCTTGGACCAACAGAGGAGCCTGGGTTCCTCGTGGCTAACCCCTTTAGCTTCACAAATCTATTCCTGCGTATTCTTCACTTGGTGAAGGAGAGTTCCACAGTTCAAACCTAACTCAAGTGTGTGTGTGAGGTGTGGTGTGGTTCAAAGGTGTTCCGCGTAACATATTTTGAGGATTTGTCTATAGCTGATAGCTCCGTGTTGCACCCTTTGCTCCTTCCCCAGTCTTTATAGCTGTAATTGACCTATGCTCTCCAGCTGCTTCACCACAGGGGAGGAGAAATCCACAAATACAATTCTCGTGCACACACACACACACAGGCACACAAACACATTATCTCTCTTTCTCCCAGTCGCCCTCTCATACACACACAAGCACCCCCCACACACAAACACACGCACCACCCAAACACACACACCAACAGAAAGAGGCGTATCTCATTACCATCCTCTCGATGGTGCAGGCAGCAGGCTGTGCCGAGGGGAGGCGAGAAGACCAACAGACAGCGAGCGATCAAGGGAGAGTGGAAGAGCGTGAACAAGGGTAAAAAACAAACAGAGAGCGGAGACCAACTCAGAAAGCGGCACCAGCGAGTGGAGCGGCACAGAAGGAAGGGGAGAAGGGAACCATAGATCAGGCAAACACACGACACAACAAGATAACAGCGGAGAGGAGAACGGCAACGACAGCCCCCCCGCTCGTAAGCAGACACAGAGATAAGAGCAGAGCGAGGGAAGCCAGTGCAGTGCCAGACATCCACGAGAGAGAGTGTGTGTGTGTGTGTGTGTGTTCAGTCTACGTGTCTGTCTACCACGGATCTCCTGAGGCCGTGGCAGGCATGGCGTCAACAGAACCGGGCGCCCAGTCCAGGGTGATGTTCCAGACGGTGGACAAGACGGAGGAGCCCCCCAACCGCAAGCTGGGCAAGCTGACGGTCAAGTACAACCGCAAGGACCTGCAGAGGCGGCTGGACATCGAGGAGTGGATCGACGGGCAACTGCACCTGCTCTTCGACTGCGAGGTAGGGAAGCAATGGCCCAGACACGCGCACACACACACACTATAGTGCATGTATGCCCACACGCATTCATGGAACACAAGTACACACATAATATCTTTTCATTCATCAATCATGCATACAGCTCGTGTGCAGTGTGGGAAGACAGCAGGGGTGGTTCAAAAGTGCAGCGGTATGTGTGCGTGTGTGGGCAGATATTGTTTCGTCAGGTTAATTGACATATTTGCCAAATAGAAATTCAGGATGATTATTTGGCTACTGACACTTAATAAAGTTTTAATTTCCATAATAAAACACTTTTATGAATATGATCACAGCAATATGTTGATAGTGGTTATCAGCTGATTTGACACGTCGCAGCCACACATGATGATGAAGATGATGTCACCTGGATTTAATTGTAATAGTCTTGGAGTTGAATAGGCCCCCAAATCCCAATGACGGATGATGGGTTTGCTCTCACCTCCAAAGACACGCTTGTTATTGCAGATCATAACCCTCACTCATAGAGGTGGATGGTGCTCGCATGACTCTGCCATGGATCCACATCCCATTCAGGGGTACATCCCTGCCTTACGCTGTCCGCTGGGAGGGGCTCCACCACAGAAAAGGTTGATGGAGGGATTTTACTTGTGGAGAAGTCTATTTAGCATTTATTTGACACTTGTAAAGGTCAATAGAAATCTAATCTAAAACCCTTGTCCCGTGTGCTGTGAAATCATGATGAATCCCACCAAAGATGACCTAACCATCCCCCCCTCCCCGACCACAAGCTCCCGGTTCAGGTCGTAAACTCCCACTGCTTCACCACTAGACTCCTGGCTGGCTGAGTGGTGGAGTATTCTGATCCGATTACATCTGATGTGTTATGATAAGTTGATTTGCTCCGGGGGAACCATAGCAACAGATGTCTCCTCGCCTACATGAGGCAGAATGGCTCGGTGGAAACAGAGCAGCCTGGTGCGGAACAGGCGGAGGAGGATGATGATGATGATGATAATAGCGTGATAGATACATAGTGTGTAATGTATAATAATACTGCTGTGGTGGCGAATAAGAGGTGATGAAGATACCACAAGTATGCTAGTCTGCTAGTTTAACATGCAGGATGCTACACGGCTAGCACGCGCCAGCTAGAGAGATACTGCATGTGTGCGTCTGTTAGCTGAGTCTGCATGGAGTCTGAGTGATAGCCCCACCAGGAGTTAAATGCTATGGGATCACTAGGATAGGAGTTGGACCCGCCTGGGTATAAATAGAGGCTCGTTGGGGTATGAGGAGATACAGTCTGGGTGGGCTATTTGTCAAGAGTGTATGCGGCGCACAGACAGAGTGGGTGCCGGAGTACCGGGTTCAATAAGATTCCACACATTGGGATGAAGTACTCCTTTAAGTAGGTGCAAAAGCATTAGCCTCTGATAGATTTAACTGAACAATGATGCCACAGAGATGTGCCAACACTTTCCTGTATAATAGCCCAATTTTCATCAGGAAAGAGGAGCTCTATATCTAGGTAATCTATACTAGCCCCAACATATATTCATTATATTTCAATTCTAGTTCCTATAATTTATAATGTAACGCTTTTTTGCATTTATTCTTCTTCATGTTTGCACATTAACTGATTGTGAATCATTAGATGTCTATATGTGTGTGGGTGTGTGATAAGATAAGAGTGTGAAAAGATTTTTCCCGAACGGAAAATCAGCAAGGAGGAAGTACTCTACATTTGTTTTCATGTTGTTCAACTCGAGTTATTGGTTCCATTCTGTCCTGGAACGACTACCCTGTAAAATAGCCATTGTTTTCACCGTGGCAGCAGACGTTGGTAATAAAGTCACTGCATCGCAATTAGGCATGGTTTTCTCCATATGTTCTCAGTGTGGTGTGATGAATTTTACATGGCTTGTGGGGATGGTTGCTCTGTTGGGTTTCTGTTGGGGTTCTCAGCGTCTTCCGCAAGGGAAGCATTTACAGTCAACCGCTCTGCGTCACCGCCTGAATTATTTAGCCTCATCTCTAATTCATACAAGTAGTGCAATGGTCTGGTGTGAGGCAGGCCTCTCTGTATCTTCACACCTTTTGGGGGTATCGTAAACCTATCATGTCAATATGACACGAGCCGCACTTGTAGGACTGTAGTTTCAGATTCAGTGTCGAACAAAACCACTTTATGTACAATCTGAGAACCCAAATATTCTACTTTGTTATACAGATAACACTGGTGTACTGGCCAAACGTCCAGCTAAGTATATGATGGACAGTATAAATAAAGGAAAAGGAAGTTTTGCTTTTCAGCTAAATTAATTTCACTATATTGTTTCACACTACAAGATTTAGTTGATTTCTAACATTTTATTTTAGAAATGTCAGTTTTTCTGTTTAGTTCAGATATATTCCTCAGTTCAAAAGAAAACAAATGTTCCATTTACCTCAGCAAACCTAGACGCTTGCAAACAAGTGATCTCCCACCTGCCTGGGATATTGAGTTGATTGTAATTGGTCTAAATTAAAAGTTCTGGTGAAGGTCAGAGTTTAGGCTCTAATACAGTATAAAACATTAATCGGTTCCTCTGAGACCTCATTTGATATTCATGTATTTAGGTTTTAAGTGGCAACATTCATTTTAGCATCAATATATTACATTCATTTCAGAAAGTTCTAATGACACTTAGTAAGGCCACAGCCAGGCCTTAGAGAAATGAACAAAAATAAACTAAACTTAATAGGGCCTGTGATTTGAAAATCTCACAAAGACACTATGTCTTTGTGACATAGTAACAAATCAACATAATAAAAGTGCTGTCATTCACTCAGCTTCTCTACTCAATTCATATTTAGCCCTGGCCTTAGGTCAATGGTAACTGCATCTGAGGTTTTCAAACTGTTCACCACACAGCCTAATTTATTTATACCTATAAACTGTGAACAACACAGGAGCATCACACCATTACGCCTACCATAACATTACAAGAGCCTTGCTCTGCAAATGTGAACAGAGAGCGCTCAGCATAATCGCTATGTGTCCATCTGCAGTATTAATCAATTACACAGCGGGGCCACTGGGAACGTTATATATATGGGCTCTATATCTCCTCTGCCAGTCAGCACTTCAACCCTGATTAGCCCTTTCCTCATCCAGAGAGCCCTACGTCGAGGCCTGTTCTCGCCGGCCATTAGAACTTCTGAGCCGGAAAATACTCTTCTAAAAGTGGTACTCGCCACATTGACACATGTACCTGCTGACTGGCTGGTATTTTACCGTGCACTTTTCTTTCTAGCAAGTAAATGTGAGAAAAATGTGCTCGATATGAATTTATGTCACTTGAATTGCTTTACATCATTTTGGACCAAAAAGTTGAGATGGAATCCATTGATTTGTGTGTAGTGGGTATAAAAGATTTTAAAAAGTGTTATAAAGTCTAATATGAATCACAAAGACTATACTCACAAATGATAAACATTGTAAAGTTATGAAGCAACAAGTGTCTCATTCTAATTCTGTCTCAGCCAGACAGAAAAGCTTGTTAAACCACGATTGTCACTGTTGTATATCATATAAATCTGCATTTGTATTGGAAATAATGTTGCACCAATAGTTGAGCTAAATGCCAGTATACGTAGGAAGGAAGTCAAATGTTGGCAAGAGATAAGCACACTCCCAGACAGCCCTTCCTTCCTCGATGCCTCGACTAATCACCTGAACAGCACAGCATCAACCTCATCGACCCCTTCATCAACCACTTCAAAGGGATATCCCTGCAGCCATTGTGGAGACGGCACGCCCACACACATTAGTGTCTTCTCCTTTGATTCCTCTGCCTTTTCTCAAACCAGTTTATGGCGCTTAATATACACAAACAAAGGGAAACTATACATTCATTGTAGTGTTACAAGTAAGGCTATTGTGCAGTTTGCTTCATGTTGCCTTGCCATGACACGTCACGTCTTGTCTTTTGCAAACAATTTAAAAAAAGTTATCTTTGAGGAGGAGGTTTGTGTGACCGAGACTCTATCTCTAACGTCCTTTGTGTGTGTGTGTGTTATTCAGGAAGAGGAGATTCCAGAGCTAGAAATTGACATAGACGAGCTCCTGGAGCTGTCGGATGAGGGCCAGAGGAGGCGGCTGCAGGTGAGCCCACACACGTCCCTTCAAATCACATCGAGTTGGATGTTACTATATGGTTTACACTGCTACTTAAAAACATATCGAATTTTCCAATGCACAAGTTCAACATGTGGATCACATCTAATCTAGCAAAAACACTGGCCATGTCAGATAGAACCTGTTTTATAAATACAGTTGGACCGTAACGGGTTCTACAGGGATCATAGCTTTATTGCAGGCGCTCCGCTACCGCTCATATGATCGTTGTCAATACATAACCTGAGGCTTCTCTCCAACAGGAGTTGCTGCAGGAATGTGGGAAGCCAAAAGAGGTGAGATAAGTTTTACTCTTAATTAATCGGAACACCAACTTATTTAATTATCTTTAAGGGTTACGTCATTGCGTGTCTTCTCTGGTTTCAATTTGGTGAAGAAAGAAAACTAAATTTTACTTTCTCCTTCTCTCCAAGGAATTTATCAACGGGCTGCTATACAGGATGAAGGGTCTACGCAAAATGTCAGGGCCTCTGAAGAAATAGTCACATTTGCGACAAATTTGAGACAAGACACACCTCTAACTTCCCCGGCTCCTTAAACCGAATGCTCGTATGTGTGGTTTACATTTCATGGGGTCCACCACGCATGGGGTCCACATAAGAGCAGCAACAGACGGTATCAAAGCAGTCACTTTTGATTATCCTTTTTTAAATGTATTATGTCTTATTTATAGACAGCGTTTGGACTTACTCATAAACACCAAGAATGCGCCACTGATAAACACGTACTGACATAAGCCGATAACTCAGACGGACTGTTTTTCTGTGTATGACTGTAAAAAAAATGGCAGTTGCCTATTTATGTATATAACGTTTTTTGTTTTTTTTGGTTCCGATTATAGAGTTGAATGTCAAAATAAAGAAAAACATTTTCAAGTCTGTGAATCATTTTTATACATACAGCCCGCCCCCCATCAAGAAATCACTTGTTGACAATGCAGAGACCAGTTATTTTTTTGTTTGTTTGTTTACACTACACACCAAAGCACATAAATCTCCTACCCTATGTCATTTGTGTGCAAAACACCCCAAAGGGGTCTTTTACTACTTAGTCTAAAACACGGGTCTGTCTTTAAAGAGCAGTGTGGGGAACTAGCTAAAAGAAATAGGGCGACCAATGAGGCTGGCGTGATATGGTAGGACGGCAGGACTGCCCTCAGTCCTCAATACTTTACAGGATCACATGGCGTGGCATTTCCAGAACACAATGTACTGTAGATCACTGCCTAGTTCTGTTGATCCCAATTTAGGGGGGTAATGGAAAACACAGGTTGTATTAGCATAAATGGGCTAGGAGTAAATACTGTCCAAACATGAGACAGAAATGGCAGCCGATAAGTATGCATCCATTACCCAAGATCCATTTCCTGTCAGTGGTTACTATGTGACACGGACGGGGCGGGCACACACGGTCTCCATATGGACCTTAATGGAGCAAGCCCCTGGAGAAGAGTGTAATTATGGGCTCACTTCAGTTAGCCAGACAGTAATGCACATTGATGAATCTGCACTCTGGCCCGGGCACACAAGATGCTTTGGCTGAGGTTAGCAATTTAGTCATTTGCTTGATTTGTCACTTTTTCACTTTCCTTTTTTTTGGTTCCAAATCCATACTGCAACAACCTCCGACAAGGTTGGAAGAACAATTACACAACAATTATACATGAAAGAAAAAAAGATAAATAATTAAATGTCGATGTCTACCGTGGCTGTGCTGTGTTTCACATGACATTACACGTGAGGACTGGAAAGGCAACAGAGGCGGTCAGGTATCCGCCATGGAAGACAGATGACGGCACAGGCACACCTCATCAGCCCAAAACCAAACAGAGCCCTTGGTAATCCCTTTATAGTGGCTTGTCTACCATTCTCCAAGTCACACGATGACAGCAGTAGCCTGGTGTACAGCATCAGTTCTCTAAACCCTGTGTGTGTGTGTGTGTGTGTGTGTCACGTAAAAAAAAAAAATTAAATGGCAAAAAAGTGCATACGCACATAACAAAGTGCTTTTGTTGTCTATGGAAAGTGGGGCAAATGACAAAGGAAACCTAAATTGGTTCTTGTGGTTTATGAACCGGTCTCTAGTGCTGAGCAGCCCAGTATTGAAGTAGTATGGTTTATCTCATATTTTATATTTCATAAATCCTGCATGAATCGCATATAATAAACTGATATGGCCTGAATGTGAGTTATTGACGTCATTAACTTGATTATTCCCAGTACCTGTCATTTCACAATATAAACATCACACCTGCCCTGAAGCGTTGGGAGTAAATGGCTAACAGATAACCTGGCCAACAAAAATATAATTAAATACAGTTATAACTTTAACTTTACAACCCTAACCTTTTACAGTATTTAAGATGCTGGGGTGGTTAAAAAGAACCTCATAGCTTTTCATGTTGCCGTTCGGGCTAAAGGGTGAGCCTAAAAGTAATATGTGATCATGAAATTGTGAGGGTTTTTGGCCTGCAGTCTCACTTTTATGTCCCCTTCTTCTTTTTCCTCTTGGGTGGAGAGTAGCTAGTTGTGCGATGCTCCTTCCGATCATATTTGTCATGGCCTTCCCTGAGGATTGATTGATAATTCATCACTCTAAATACTTTATGCACACACACACATGCTGGTACTGCAAAATGTATCTGGGTCATCATCATCTACATGCCAAGTCATTATTTTGTTATTTTTTTTACATGAATAAATGTATGCGTCTCCAATTTGTGCAGGGTAAATGAATGTTGTTGCCACGTGTATGTAATGAATACGCAGGACAGAATTACCGGAAGCAGCGGCCACAGTAAAGGTCCCCATCACAGGTATGACATCGTACAGAAGCATCTTCATTACATATGCAGCACCAGGGTAGTTCCTCCACTCCACACTCACTACCACCACCATCATCATCACTGTCCAATGGCTGTGTTTTTACAACGGCAGCCGACGCCCTGGTCGCTGGACCCTAAATACACATGAAATGGACCAAAAGTGATATTTATTCATTATAATATTTATTCT
Source organism: Melanonus zugmayeri (assembly GCA_900302345.1). Lineage (NCBI taxonomy): Eukaryota > Metazoa > Chordata > Actinopteri > Gadiformes > Melanonidae > Melanonus > Melanonus zugmayeri. The sequence goes on from OMKN01079629.1 coordinate 24,506, forward strand.
GTGTGTATCACTTTTAATGAGAAATGTTGGAACCTCACGTTGCTCTGTGCCATTTTTTTGGATGGGGCTTTCTTGTTGGTGGTTTTCAGACCACTGTGTTCAAAAGGTATGTTGTAGCCACTGGCTTCATCCAATGCAGCCTCTTCCGAAAGCTGGAAATGAAATAAATAGAATGTTAGATGTTCAAAAATAGAGGCCAAATAGCTCAATAGAACTGATGAGCCAAGTGACAAAACAGCACCCCCTTGTGGCCGCTATTAACATTAATAATGACTTCATAGAAAACATTGGCCTGTGTTCAACATCGCCAATGAAATGACCAAAATCTTCATCCGTTTTCTCATGTTTACTCAAGGGTGTCTGTCTGCAAAACTTCTATCCCAAGTACAATAATTCAAGTTCGCATTTAGAAAAAACACAAACTTGAACTTAAAGAGTGTTTCACATCTCAAATGTTTTTTTCAATTGATGTACATAGAATATGTAACAAAAATGTATACAAATGAAGGAGGCAATAACCTAAATGTATGGTGCCCACAAATGGGTGTGAACATGATTTTATGATATTATATTATATTATGATTATTATGTCTATAATCACATAATATGTGATTATAGAGTTAAGATACACATAATAATATCATATTATTATGTGCATCTTAACGCTGCCTTATGCTCCCGACCTGTTTTAAGACTCTCTTAACAGCCTCTTCCTCAGTCTCCTCGTCGCTGTCGGGATGCTGGATGTCCTCCATGGTGACTATTAAAAAAAAGACACACACATATATATATACACACACATAGAGCGAGAGAGAGAGAGAGAGAGAGAAGATAAATATGTAAGAACAGCCAGTGAAAAGATTTGGAGAAACGTAAAGCTGTTGAGACGCTGACTGAGGCGTTCACACATTGCACTAAGCCAACTTTTCCCCTCATTTAACTCACAGTAATTCTGCACATTCATCATATTAGTATGGATTACACACAATGTCACAGAAGTACGCCAGCCAGCAAATCTGCAGGGAAAGGTCGAATAGGGGGAGCTGTGCCCACGAGAGCATAATGCCTGAATGCTCAGACCCCATACAGGCGGAAGACCCACAGAACATCTCATGAACTGACTTGTGCATTTTGTTGCATTTTTGTTAGCTCTTGTTGTTGTTGGATTTAATTTTGACATTGAAGTTAGAACACTGAGATTCTCTCTGTATCTCTGAGATGTAACTATTAAGCACCGATAACATAACAATCTCTCTGATTGCTACTCTGCATTCTGTCCAGTGGTTTTGTTAGAAAGTTGGTCATGCAGCATATCATTTCTCAAAATTTTGATTGTGCACTTTGATTGTCCTCAGCCTTACTTGACTGTAGCAGAACTCCCTGCTACATTTCACTGAAAGTGGCTTTTGCAGGGCTCCGACGATGACCAGAACACAGGTGTATGTTGGATACCGGTTTATTGCAGAGATGAACAGTGGATTATTGGCAGAGCAGGTGGTATATTGCAGACATGGCAGCGATCCTCTTGAGTGTGTGTGTGGTGGTGGCTGGTTTAATGTGTGGGCCTTGATTACTGGATACACCACAGGTGTGCAGCCTCACCCACCCCCAGAGTCTAATCAGTCTGACTCGGTCTGCTTAGATCAGCCACCAACCACACACACTCCACAGTAGGGATTGGAATCGAGAACCGGTTCCCGTCCAGTGGCTTTCAGATCCGAAAGCCACTGACGCCCATGCAGCAATCCTACGTGATATTGTAGTTTTGCATCATTAAAATAACACATTTGTTTGTTTGTTTGTTTTAATTACTTTAGAAATTAAAAGGGAAAAACGATAAAAAGGTCTCCGCTGGCTCCGGTTCAGACAAAAATATGCACTGTGAATTTAATTTTTGAATTTAAATTTTTTTAAACGGTTACCGGTAACCGCGGTTTTCTCAGAAGAACTCTGCTGTGTGAAAATGTTGAAAACACTTGTAACACTACAAGGGGGGAAATACTAGCAATATGCTAATGCATATGTCAACACAGCATGCCCTTAAAGTGCAGGAATGTCGTGTGTTTGATTCTACGGGCGAGTACATGTATATTATTATATTATAGTACTGCATCCCCTCAATCCAGTAGCACCGCTAGCACATCGTCCTGTTCATTAAAATAACATTGCGCCTTAGCAGACGATTTGTTTCCTTGACTAAGAAAACCTACCGTAATTTTCGGACTATAAGGCGCACCTGAATATAAGCCGCAGCAGCTAAATTGAATGATGTGTACATATATAAGCCGCACTGGACTATAAGCCGCGGATGTTTAATTACCATATGTAAGGGTTCGCGCACAGAGGGGGTTGTCGGGAAAGAGATGGCTGTTTGAGGAAGCTCCCATTTATTAACATTTCAACAAACAAGTTGGATTGTTGACGGACGGACGGACGGACGGACGGACGGACGGGGGGGGGGGGGGTAGCGCTAGAATCGCACTCGCGAACGGATTGTTGACAGGGGTTATCGCTAGAATTGCTGCGATTTACAGAGATACTAAACTTTCATATGAGTATATCTTTCTACAAGCAGCACAAACGGCTGAGCGAACAAAAACAATATATACTTTACTGATTCGCGAAGTCAACAAAGGATGTTTTATTGAGGATATCTCAAGTTAGCGTGGTTGTAGGACTAAATGCAGCGGCTAGTTTTGTTCGTTGGACCCTTGCCTTGAACTGGATACCAAGATTATCGTAATCGATGATGTTGATCGACTCCCAGATCACATGAAAGGTAGGAAGCGCAGATCTACTCTCGGTTTGTTTTGAGTGCACTCTTCTCACAAAGGCTGTTTGCTCTCGCTGTGTGTGTGTGGTGTCAGATCGGTTGGTTGCGGGAGACTCGCAGCTTTCAAACGTTGAGAATTCACCATATTGATGAGGAATGAATGACGAATTAATATTAATTTCAGATGGTAGCCTACTTGAATAATCCCTGTGGGGAAATTGTTGACTAACCAATTTACTAACCAGCTTAGTTCTGTTAGTTTACTACTGTATATGGTGTATGTTCTGTTCAGTGATTAAGAAATAAAAGTAAGTTAATGCTAATAAACCTGTATGTACTTTTTCCACCCAACAATTTATCAGGAATAGATAAGGGAATCGATAAAGAATTGGATTGATAAGCAGAATCAATAATGGAATCGGTATCGATAAAATCGTATCAATTCCCATCCCTACTCCACAGTGACTTTGGATGAAAGCATCTGCTAAATGACTCAATTGCCGCTTTTCCACTGACCAGCCCTGACCAGTTACGCGTTTCCATTACACAACAGACTCGTGAAGAGGGCCGGGAAAATAGTTACTTAATATGAATAATATTATTAAGCGGAGTAGCGTCAAAATGCTGCGGAGACATGCGTTTCCTGATATCGATGTACCCGATGCACGCACACACACACACACACACACGTAAGGTACATTCGGGAAACAGCTCGGTAGCTGCAGATCAGTTCATGGATCATGTTCTCCCCGGGATGAGACAGACGTTGACCGGCCGAACAGCTCAGGAGTCCGGCTAGGAGTCGCGCAAATTTCCAAACAGGCGTTTGCATAAACTGACTACATATTCTGAATCTACATGGTTACTTTCTCGCCTGAAAAAATATTAAAACTTAATAAAGTGACATATTAACAGCCCCTAGAGTGGACATTACAACAGTTTGCAGCCTGCGGTTTCGAAAGCAGCCGAACGCTCTCTCTCATGGGATGACGTATTTGTGACCAATCAGCGGTCTGCTCATTTGCATAACAGCACGGATAGACCCCTTGGTTCCTGCTCGCAAAGGGTAGCTAAAATCGTCACGGGTACTGCGGCCCGGCACGGGTCGGGTGGCAGTGGAAACACGAAAAGCACGGATGAGCACGGGTTCCGGCACGGCACGATAGTGGAAAAGCGGCATATGAAACAAACCACAATGTACTACCCTTGTCTGGATCCAGTCCGTTCAGTAGGGCCAGCCTCTTGGCCATCTGTAGAACGTGCTCCTGGGAACGCTGCTCCTGCCTCAGCTCCCTCATGGCTTCCTCCAACACGCGGCTCTTCTCAGCCTCCAGCCGCCTGCTGGACCCCCCCTGCCCCTGGTCCTGCTCCTCTTGGTCAAGGTTCACCTCCGGCCCACACACCTCCCCCTTGTTCAAGTTGTTCAGGAGGCTGCCGTCCACACCTACAAATTGAAAGGGCATAATAATAAGGTCAGAGTTTAATAATTAACAGTTAACATGAGCAAGTCACCACATATTCTTTGGTAATCGTGTCAGCAGTCTGAGGCTATTGAACAGATTAGTTTATTTAAAAAAACGCTGAAAGAACTAAAGAAAAAAAATAATAAACTAGAGGATTAATATCCAACTACCATCAGCATCTGGTTGTTGGTTGTCGATAGCAACTTCCTCTGTCATCTGTGTTAATAGATCATTGGCTTGTTCTGTCTGGGTTCTGTTATCAGGGGGCCGGTGCACCTGTTCACAAACATACACAACAAAAACAATGTACAATCATTTTTAATCAAAGTGACAGGGTGGCACTCAGGAATACAAGGGTAATAAACATCAATTAAAAATGCTTGGCCATTTGTGACTTGTGAATTATTGAAAAGGGTTTTAAGTGAGCACTTGAGCTGCTATGGGGTCGACATGTCGGCCTCTATGAAAGCGTGTGGTTTGACTTACGGGCGGAGGGGCTTGGGAGGGTGGAGGCGTGCCCTGTAAGGCCGCCAGGCGGTCTTCCATGTCTCTGGCAGAAGGCACCGGCTTACTGGGAGCTCTCAATGCAGCGAGGCGTGACTCAATCTCCCTTTCAGAAGGAACGGACTCTGGATAAAAAACACATTTCTCAGATCGCAAAAAAGGTGAAAATGGTAAAGCAATATAAACAAGCACAAAACCCTAGCTTCAGCATTATGAAATAGAGATGGTGTGAGTTATAACTGAGTATCGTATTACTCGGTTTGGTGTCTTCCTTGAGTTTCTGAAGCCTTGCAGCAATAACTTGGTCTTCTTTACTGAGGCCTTTGGTGGGTAGATGATCCGCGTCGGCATTTCTAGGACCTATGTGGGCAGGAGGAACACGAGATCCTTGCTGTTTAGACTCCAACGCAGCAACTCGCCTGGGGGGGAGGAAAAGGAGTGATGTCATGTATGGTATTCAACTGAAAGAAGAATCATGTGAAGTTTTTAAGTTTTTAAGTGCACACTGACTTTTTGTAGTTCTCTGGGGGGGACCATTTCCCAGCATTACTAGGTGTTTCTGAACTATAAAAACAAATAAGAAATAAGACATTGCATGTTTTTGGTCATGCAGTTTCTTCTTCTTTTGGGAAAATACAATACACACACACACATATATATATATAATATTTTTATTTTTTTGTATTTACCCTGTCAGATTGCCATGACACTGCTTGCAGACCTTTTGCTGGGTGTTGCCACAGCGCGGCACCACAGCGCTGAGGCTGAGACAGTTGGAGCAGAAGGATCGCCCGCAGCTTTTACAGCCCAGCTACGAAGACCATGAAGAAAGAGAGAAAAAATATATATGCATATTTTTTGCATATGAAAACACTTAACAGTTACTTATGTTTACATATGAATAACCACTGCTACCTCCTTCCGGAAGAGAGTAAACTTAGACGCGCAACAGAAACAGCGGTTGTCCATGTTGACGCGAGAAAATAGGCGTCGCGTAAGATCGTAAAAGGTGTGACTTTTCCAAAATTATTATTCAACACTTTTCCAACACTACATCAATCATCTATAGAGAACACCACTTTGAACTCCATCGGCTCCACACAAATAGGTCCAATAACAGGAAGTGTACCGGAAAAGGATGCACCGCACGATGGCGTACTTCCGGTATCTCTTCACGTCCAATCAGCGTTCTCTAAATTCTCTCGAGGGACCCTTTCAAACGCACGGAGCCAGTACGGTGCTGAATAACGTAGACCGCCTGTGTTTTTAACGTCGCTGGAAAAAAGAAGGACTTTCGGTCTGTCACGCTTATATATTACATCGTTTACTGGTAGACGTCTCGTTGTTTGTTTTGAACATGTTTGTTGGGTCGCTTGGAACTCCGAAGGAAGACACAAAACAAGCTAATGGCTAACGATAGCTCACAAACGTCACACACGGTGGTCCAACCAAGGGAGTTTTTTTGCCCTCTGGGGGGGCTAGGGTTAGGGGGGTGTCATAAATATATGACCTGTAAAACCCTTTGAGACTGCAACTGTGATCACCGGCTATACAACTAAAATTGACTTGACATGTACTATGTTGGTTTGTCTCTGCTGTCTTAGTTGTGTTGAGCTGCACGATGGCAGAGGGTGGGGATGCAGAATGGGAGCTGAGTAAGGAGAACATCCAGCCTCTGAAGCGCGGTCGGGACGTCTCGGTTCTGCACCAGGCGCTCAGTCAGCAGCAGGATGGACCCAGCTCTGCTGTCAACCAACAGAAACAGTGAGACAATGGAGCCAGAACACACAAGCCCCTTTCGCACATGCACTGCGACCCCCGAACTTATCTAGACATTACCCGGGGGGAGCTGTATGTGAGAACGCAAATGTCCGAATCGGTTGGACTGGACAGGTTTTCCCTGCCAGCTCCCTAGTACAATGTCTGTGTAATGTCCGATTGAGCCCATGTGTGCATAGAGCAGGTCATTGTCCAAATAATTCACAGTGACTAGATCTTACGGTACGGTAGGTGGTAGGGTGCAAACATGTACACACTGACACATCTACACACATCTAAGTCAGATGTTTGCCCAAAATGTAAGGCATGAATTGTTGACACAGGTTGTTTTTTTTATGGGATTATTCTTATCCAGGGCCTTTGAGTCTGAACTCAGAATATATAATGGAGATGATCCACTTGATGTTTGGGATCGGTAAGAAAAATCGTTATTTAATTTTCAATTATGTATAATTAGTGATTATATGACTCATAGAACTCCGTAGTTATGTTTTAATATGTTTGTGAGCTTGTCCGACATTTGTGCCATGTTTTCCAAACAGATACATCAAATGGACTGAACAAACGTTTCCTCAGGGTGGAAAGGAGAGTAACCTCGCTATGTTGTTGGAGCGAGCTGTGACATTATTCACAGAGGAGAAAAAATATCACAATGACGTGCGCTACGTTGACCTCTGGATCAAATTTGTAAGTTAGCTTAATGTTAGTTCGCTTTTTCACATTTCTGAAACGTGATGTTTTGTGGTTTAAAAAAAAAAAGTCAACACATTTTGGTAGTTCATGCATGTATTTGTCTCATCAGGCAGAGATTTGCCCAGAGCCCCTGGAGATCTACAGGTACATGCAGGCACAGAGGATAGGAGGGTCCCATGCTAGCTTCTACATCGCCTGGTCAGAGGAATATGAGAGACAGGGCAACTCTCGCAAGGCAGACAACGTCTACCACGAGGGCTTCAACAATTGTGCGGAACCCAGAGACAAGCTCCTGCAGTTTCACAAGTATAATATATATATATTTATATATATTAATTAATTAATATATTATATTATTTTATAATATATATATATATATTTCACAATATAATACATCTCCTTTTATCCAACGCATCTCACCGTGAATCATAGGGAATCATAACCCTATAACCCTGGCAGTCTCAGCATCTACCATTCGAGCTACACATGCAATCTGAGAGACTTATGGTTTCCTGAACGGCTTCTTCTAGGGCCCTGCAAGCACGTGTGTCACGACAGGTGATGACCAACATGGGGGATGAAGACAGTGACGAAGAGAGCAACGAACCCGAGCGACATTCTCTCGTCGATCTCAAACACAGGGGAAAGAAAAGGGCCATTGTACCCGTCAACAGAGCTCGGGCTGTTCTTGGCCGTAAGTACATGCGTGCGTGTATGCCTCGGCTACTCATACCTTGTTAATTGTTTGCCACCTGTAGCTGTTGCTACAAGATGCTCCGACAGTCTTTAACAGCAGGTCATGTGACGCAATGGATCTCTGAAGTTAATCTTGAATTCATCACATCTGTTTGCCTCTGGACAGATAATTCCAGAGGCTTGCAGTCGCAGGGGGCACCGGCACCGAGCGGGGCCAAAAACAGTTGCTTCATGGTCTTTGACGAGAACAAGGGTCCGGCGGCAGAGACCTCCGAATCTAAGTGGGAGTCTTGGGCCGTCCCTCCCCCCGCAAGGGCCAAGGAGAACGAGCAGAAGCCGGAGAAGTGGTGCGATGTGAAGGTATAAAGCAAGAGGGCGGTGCAGGGCTGTGCTAGCTGGTAGAACCTCTGTGTGTTGCTAGTTTTGGGATCCATCTCTAATGCCGTGTCTGTCTTGGTCCCGCCGTAGATGCCCCAGAGGTCCCGATTCGGTCATAAAATTGTAGCTCCGCCTGTCGTCACAGCCACGTTCCAGCCATTTGTCGAAGAGTCAGACGAGCCTCCCACAATGTGAGAAATATGACATGTATTATATTTGTATAAACATGTTGGTGAATACATTTTTCCGAAGCACAATAGTATCTATTTTGGTATCAATCCAAAGCATGATGGTATCTATTTTCCCTATGAGCCCTCTACCTTATCACACCCCTATAAAATTCAACTGCAACTGAGTTTGTCTCCTCCATCTTTGTTCCCTTTCTTTGTTTATTTTCCTGTGATCCCAGGACTCCGTGTAAGATCAACTCGGTGGTGAACACGGTGCTGTCGGCGCGTAAGCCGTGTCAACACGAGACCCCTTTAAAGAGGCTCCAGGACCACCAACATCTGCAGCAGCAACAAGAGGCCGAGGGGGGGAAGCTGCAGGAGAAGAGAATGTACTGCAATGAGCTGCTCTTCAGCGGTGCCACCGAGTTCTGCTTTGAGGAATTGCGCGCTGAGCGCTACCGCCAAAAGATGGTGCAGGAGACTGAGGGCAGAGCCCAGAGGGGCCAATCGAGCACTGATCCTGCCAGAGGATCAGAGACAGACTGAGAAAAATAGTCCTTATTGTCACCAAGTATCTTGTGACGACTGTGTTAGTCATAAGATGTCCCCTTTTTTAAAATGTTTTATACCCATAGAAGTGTTGTACATTTTAAAGTGGTGAAGAAGCAATTTGATGAGCAAATATTGAGGAAAAGATGAAAATGTTCACATATTTCAGATATATCATATATCCAGAATATTGTTGTTTTTTGGTAAACCAATGAACCTAAGAGTTGCTTTTACCCTTCAGTCTTTTTATTATTTTCTGTCTAGTACTTTTCTATGTTACAATGTACATAACATGTATGACGAGTGTTATTCTTATTCCAGTCAATCTTGCTTTGTAATTCTTCATCAGATTGGATATCCCTGCATTGAGAGGAAAAAGTGAAACATGTTGGGATGTTTGTGTAGCAGTCCCTGCAGGCCACATAGAAGTTCAATAAACCTGCCTAAGTGTTTGGCTGGTGACTAGCTGGATCATAATTTACTGATTGACTCACAAGGTGCATCGTAAGCAGAAGACATGCACGACAACACATAGATTGTTTTCCTGGTAATTGTATTTGAATTACTAATTGGGCACAAACAAAGGAAGTGCTGAATATCAGCTATCGCTGGAGTTTAAAGGGATTAAATCCATCTGGCAGGTGCCTCACCAAAAATGGAAGCAATCTTCATTTGTGCTCAAAAAGTGCATTATTGTTGCCACTTGACCTAAAATCACTTAGATTTTCACACCGGAGGTTATGGTGTTTGAGAGAAAGCTACAGAGTAAAACAATAGGAGTGGACCTATGTAACAGAGCTTCCAGGGGCACAGACTTTGAATTTGTAAATTACAAGTCTCATTAGCAAGTGAAATCCGCTCTGCAGTTCTGAGCTGCAGAACTGACTTCTTTAAATTATTCCCAGGAGAGAGCTAGGATGACGTAACGTGATTACAGGAGTGGGTCTGTGACAACAGGAAAACTGAACCTGCATCTCGCACCGAAACCCAAACGTGTGTAACATTGAATACTGCTTTGGCTTGTCGCTTCCTTTAGTGAGAACATTCTAAGTGTGCTTTAATAGCCACAGTGCACCCCTTTCACTTGCTATTTGTAAGGAGTCTTTAAAACCCAATAATACATCAAGCAACCAGTAGAGCAGAGAATTGCTTGGGAAAGAAAGTTCACTACTTAGCAGCAGAGAGATGGCATAAGTAGGTCTAGCTGGCTTTCGTAATGTACTTAAATGAGGCCCTTGGAGAAGAGCCTTTGTCCAGCTGCCCGTTACCTTCAAAGGCAAACACACTCAGGCAGTCCGTGTTCTACAAACTTTGTAATCCTTTCCCCTGGTTAACAGTGACTTCTCATCCTCTTCCACTATATGTCACTTATATGCAATGCAGAGAGTTGAGTTGACATTATGTACCACTGGTTTCACATCTGGTGTTAAGGCAGATGTCACTTCAAGACACCTTAAAGTGAACTGGAATCGGGGAACAACATAATGTCTGGATCTGTGGGAACCTATAAGCCAGTTTCACACTAGGCCTTGAAACATAGCCACGCATAATCATCAAAGAGCCACCACCAGACCAGACAATAGAATTAATTGAAATGCAAACCATTAAGGCTCTATCATGTATGAGGCTGTCGGGCCTTTCATTTTAATGACGCCACACAAAAGGTTTAAGACAACCATTGTTAATTGAGGCCCTTTAACAATTTACAATACAAACCGCATCCTCGCCGCCATGTTTATCTATATAGCCAGTCGATGCTTTCAACCAAAGCTTAAACTGGATCATCAAGCAGGACAAGAGCTGCTAGTCTTGCAGACATCTTAATCTAGTAGCCTCAGAGACATCACTACAAAGATCCTAGGATGTATATGGCTATAACCTAAAGGCCACGTCACCATTCCTTCGCTGTATTGAATAAATATCCTGGCCTATATGTTAAATTAATACATACCCTGTCTAGATACATAATTTCTATAATGAATTTGGCTTCCTTCTCATATTGGCCACAACAGATTATGAATGTGATGTCTCCGTTTTCCGATAACCTGAGCAAGCACAATCACCGATCTATAAGAGTACTGATAATCATACACAGCAAGACACTAGGAAAGCACAGCTTTTCTGCTGTGTCATTTGCCACTGCCATGCATGGCTGGAGAATATAATCAGTGTGTAAATATCCACTGTAACAATGCTGACAGGTACAGCAGTGAGAGGAAGGGGTCATATCTAGCATACACTGTATGGTAAAAAAAAAAGTGCATCATTGTTATGCAAATTGGCTGTCAAACTTGTTTACTTGATGAAGAACGCAACATGGTTATTAAAATGTGTTGCGGTGCCTTCCCCATCTTCTCTCAGCAAAATGTCAAGTAGTACATGTGTCCCAAATCTGCTTCCTTTTGCAAGCTATTTCTGCATGACTTGACCCTAATATATTTAGAAGCTGAGTGTCTGCCTCATAAATTATTCAATACATGATCATGCGAGAAGCGAAAAATGTATCTTGTTTTTTTTTAAACTCACTATAAGTTGCATATAGGGCCATCCTTTGTTTATTTTCTTATTCCCCCCTTTAGGCGTTTATTATTATATAATGATTTCTATGAATAATATTTCTATTTCGAGATTGTGGGCTTTTTCGTTCTCTCTCTCTAGAAAT
>OMKN01079631.1:3283-23458 GCA_900302345.1 Melanonus zugmayeri
GTGGGAATATATATATATATATATATATATATATATATATATATATATATAAATAAGAGAGAGAGAGAGAGAGAGAGAGAGACGGTCATACATATTGGATAACATTTATATTTATTAGAATAGATTATCCTCTTTAGGAAAAGAGGTCCTTATAGTTGGAGATAACTGCAGTTGAGTACATTGTTGGACCATTCACTCACTGACATGTGTTGTTCTTTGCAGTCATCCCTTTCTTGCTCCTGTTCTGCCAGTGTGGCGGCACAAACTATATTTTCCCTGAAAAATTTGCCGACCTACCATTTGATGCAAAAGAGCACCTCATAACGTACCATACAGAGGGAAAAGGCGATGATAAGGTGAGCAAGCATGTACTTTGATTGTATGTCACAGTCAAGGAATACTGTAAATACATACAGTGCATTTCCATGCACACAGGAAAGCCGATTGTAACCTTGTTACTGTCGTAAACAGGTTTCTTAACAGCCATGTAAACACAGAAGTCTGGTAACCCGGTTTCTCCCCAGAGCAAAACACCCTAACCAGGTTTCAAGCAGTTTTGGGCGGGGTGAATTTTTGAAAAATTACAAAGTTATCCTTTAAGCCCCACTCGGGGCTCCCTGAACGACGATTTGACTAATCGGCTTTTAGGGTACAGCCCTACTATTAGCCCTACACGTTGTGTCTTCAACGCTATTTTATACTAAAGGTGGGAGGCTAAATAGAAGTGTTCATCCAACTCCAGAAATTCAGTCTATTGATATGATGTCGGCCAAAGAGGAGCGAGTAGTCAGCTATTTAGCCGGCAGCCGGCGCTTGCATTATTAACACCCTGCATTATTGTTCTATTTGAACATTGTGAACACCAAGAACAGGTCAATGGTTTACACTGAGAAAATCAGCCCAGAGAGCAAAAATCTTCACAAAAAACTATAAAGCAATACATTTTGATTTCTCCTAAATATTTGATTTCTGAGAATAAAGATAGCTGATTTACACATGATGGAGCATTAAATGGCTGCTCTCAATTTACAAGTTTAAATGGACTATTTACCTATCTATCTATTGACACCGGTCTGTTTTGATATCTACAGGAGGTTCCCCTTCTGGGTATGCAGGCTATGCCCATCATGCCCATCATGATGGGGGCAGGAAGGACCACAGAGGCAATACAGACAAAAGATATCAATATGGTATCCTCAACAATGACGGCAAATTATGACACAATGTACAATGAATCAAGAACTCACAACACCGACCAGATTTCGATGGACGCTTATGTAGGAGGTGCCTCAAGGGATCCATACGAACTTGGACTTGGATCCGCCAGTGCAACATTCGACAGATACGGAATGGATACTATGGACGCCGGCTTTAACCAGACACAAATGCTTGCCTCAAACATGTATGAGGAAATAGCCCTTTCTGAAATGTTCCTTGATGACTATTACTCCCAGGTACTAACAATTGTTGTTCATACAATGGAGTTTTTCTCATATTGTTCTTAAAAAAAGAATACATGTTTTTAGCCTGGTATTCATGACCATTTAATAACTTATTGAGAATTGACAACATGAAAGCGTATTTGCTTTATCAGCTGATTTGCTCTCAAACCAATCTGTGGATACATTTTCATCACAAACATTACATTTCTTTAGTACTGACTAATGATTACCTTTGTATTTACTATCAATCATCATCTCAAAAATACCAAAAAATGAACATTCAAAATGTTTAAAAAAGTGGGTGTAGTTTATTGATACAGATATACAATATAGCACAGAGAGATAGATCTTTCAAAAATGATTAACCTCACCCTATTCTCATTGTGTTCCATTACAGAAAGCACAATGTGCTCTCCCAACGAAGGACAGTCTGTTGGTCTATGACTACGAGGGTCAGGGCTCACCTGCCGGGTCCGTGGGCTGTTGTAGCCTTGTGGACGCTGACAATGACCTGCACTTCCTTGATGACCTTGGATCAAAATTCAAGACCCTGTCTGAGATCTGCATTCCTAAACTGCCCAAGCCACCTACACCCAGAGTTGGACTGGGGGTAGCTGGGGGTGTTATCAGAAATACAGTTAATCGCACCATTGAGACCCCTATTGTAAAGCCAAACATAGAGCATGTGAACAAGAACATTGATGTAAAAGCAACAACAACAAACCGCAGTCTCTCCTCCAGTAATGTTAATATTTCCAAATCATCTAGTAGCACCTTATCCACTTCTCGGAAGTCCCACATGCAGCCACCCTCATCTACCTCTACTTCTCAAGTCACCAACGTTCAAAACATTCAGTCTGCCACCCTTCCCCATCCCGGTAAGATGGTTCTATTACAGCAGCAACCTATGCAAGCTATGCAAGCTATGCAACCTATGTACTATACCATGCCTATGATGCAGCCTATGCAATACATGACTATGGGCCAACCTCAGCTTCAGAACATGGTATTTGCTGGGTCCAATGCAGGGTCCATTGGGGCACAGAGTGTATTTGTAGTCAATGGATCTCAGAGCCCACTCACTGGAATGGTGATCAATGATGCCAAAGGCTCTGGAGGCTCTTCAGCTGTCACAAATCCAGGTTATGTGTTGGTAGAGGCCAAGCTTGGTTCAAGTGAGGCACAAGGGTTCAGCCCTGTGTCAGCTCAGGGTACTTTACCCAGAGGTCAAATCCTGGTGCAAGAGGCTACCAGTGGAGTCAGCCCTACAATGCTGATGCCTAGCAATCAAAACTGGAATCTAATGGCACCAGGTGCTGGTGGAGCCTATACACTTGTGGAAACTAAGCTCAGTTCAAGTGAGGCACAAGGGTTCAGCCCTGTATTAGTTCAGGGTACTTTACCCAGAGGTGAAATCCTGGTGAAAGAGGCTACCAAGACTCAAGAGATTCAAGTTTGTTCAGGTGAGGCACAGGGGTCTAACCTAGTGTCATCTCAGGGTACTTTACCAGGAGGTGGCACCTTGGTGAAAGAGGCTGCTCCCCCTCAGGGGGCATTAAGCCAAGCAGCCGAGGGCAGTGTATATGGCATTTGGCCAGAACACACCATTAGTACAGCAGGGAGGGTCATTTGGAATAGGGATGTAGAGGATGAATGGGTTGGGAATACAGGACAGATAATGTTGGAGTCAAGCCGGGAAGTTGGGCCTAGTGCTAAGCAGTCTGGGGAAGGGCATATTTTGGCTGGGCAGTTACTCGCACAATTTGAAGTTTGTCCAGCTGACATAAGTCATTTGGTACCAGTAACGTTCATTTCACCTAAAAATGAGTCCACTGCCAGGCACATGGATATGGATGAAACCATGCACATTTTTGAGTCTTCAGATAAAAATGATGACCGCATTGATTCCATTACGAAAATCTGTGATGATCTTGAAAAATCATTAGAATTGAAAGAATTGTCTATAGCTGAGCTTGAAACACTGAACACTGATGATGTGAGTCATGTGGTCAGAGAGACACCTCAGCATTTGACACTCACACCTGTCATTGCTGTGTCTGGAAAGCTTAAGGAAAACATTCAGGAATCCATGTCAGACATAATATCAGACACACACACACCGGGAGAGAAAAACGCTGACCATGGTTTCACACTAAATGAAACTGTGTCCAACAAACAGATATACCAAATACCTGAAGAGACATATGATAATTTACCAATAATGCAAAGTCCAATTACCAAAGAAGAGTTAATGGGCTTCCACAAAGAAGAAATTGAACTCTTAGTACCCTCTCAGAATGTCTTTGAAGATGTCTCTATTGTCACAGAAGAGTCCACCATAGAAGGGTCCTTGGATTTGGCTGGTGTGGCAGAAGGCACATTATTGCTTACTCCAGAAGATAAATTGGGTTTGCCTGTAAAGCACCATGAAATATTGCAGTATCAAAAAGCTGATGAACATGTAGCACTTAGTAGAGATAATGAGCTCATGCCTGAGAAAGGGCAAAGTCAGCCTTACATTCCTCCAAATTCAAAGGATTCCTCAGCCTGCCCGGAGTCCTCAGCTATATTGGCAGAGGACTCTGTTCACATTGAACATGCAGATAATCAATCAGAAGGATTTGAAACCGAGGCAAAGAGTTAACAAATTGTCGAGGATATTAAGGAAGTCCAAGCTTCATCTCTAACAAAAGATGAAAAACAAGAACCTGTTCTATACACAGATTTGGGGGTAAACAATGAGGCCAAAGCAATGCTTGCGACTCCCTTAAACCAGATCGACACATATAGGGAAAATGATCCCCAGGAAGCTAGTGACAGTGAGGAGAATGCAATAGTTAGTGATAGTGATGTTGTTGAATACCAGGAATTACCAAAATAATTATCCCCATCAGCATGTTGTCAAGCATTGATGAATTTGGATCAGGTGGGGGGTTCTGACATCAAATGTTTGGAAGATGAAGTAGGATTTTCTGGAGATGAGGGGTGATGATCCATTACCATGGCAGAGGTTCCCATGGACAATGGTCATTGCCCGATAAAAATAAAAGGCATAGTATGTCTAAAAGAAAGCATGTAGAATGTTCATACATTTGGATTGGTTTATCTGTTTATCAGCTTTAAAATGTATATTGAACAAAATGTATATTCAACTATTTAGTGCGTTCCCTTTCTCTTGTAAGATATAAAGCAATACGAATGTTGAGCTTTATTCTGCATTCATATAATCAATGATTTGCTGGTCTCATGTGTAGTGTATAGACCATATAAAACCTGCAGCCCATTAGCATTCAGCTATTACTCTAATGATGACTATGACTAGGCCATTTCAAATCTCTATCTCTTTTTCAGTTGTTCATGTATCTTTTTATCAGATGTACTTTTAGTGATTTCTTTTGTTTGTTTGTTTTTGTATTGCATTAGGTCACCTTATGTGTACTGGCTTATGTGTACTGGTTTATGTGTACTGGCTTATGTGTACTGGTTTATGTGTACTGGTTTATGTGTACTGGCTTATGTGTACTGGTTTATGTGTACTGGTTTATGTGTACTGGCTTATGTACTGGCTTATGTGTACTGGTTTATGTGTACTGGCTTGGTGAACTTTGTTTTGATGTGCCTTGAATAAAATATAATTATGTTATACCTCCGTGCAAATCTTTACTGCATCACATTTCAGGTTACTATGCATTCATTTATTTGTGTTACCATGACCTCTAAATGAGTCTATTGGGCAAAGACTAAATGACTTAGTAAGCAACAAAGTGTGTACACTGTTCACAAAGACAGTTTTGAGTATGTGCGTGACACCTCTTTTCCCACAGCTGCTGAAGATCGTTTTGCCCTGAGGACTGTGACGTCATTATTTTGGTCATGAACTACCTTCAGAGTTAAACGTATGCCAAGAGGAGTGTGGAGAACAAAGAATTCAGTGTTCATGAACTGGTTCTTCGGTGGGGTCTTGGGTTTCAATACGTAGTTAGTTTCTGTTCTGTTTGTCTCTATACCTATATTTTTGAATAGGGTTTGTCATACAATACAAAATACAAAACATAGTTGCAAGCAACGATAACAGGGTCCTGCATGGTATGGTGAGCTTGTTGAGCACAGGCAAATGCATACATCATAGTAGACGGCGTTTGAACATGACTATATGGTGAGAAGGAGGAATCTTCCATACTTGGAGGAAATTCATTTTCAGACGATTGCTATAGTGCCACTATTCGGCCAATCAGTGTCTTCTGTCCATCTTTAGTCTCCCTCTACCATTGAGGAAAGTATCATAAAAAGCAACCGGGCGGTTTTGGCTGTGTAGGCAATTCTGGCGGAATAATAATAAAACTAACAATTACAATAGGGTCACACTTTAGGGTGCCTCACACTTTAGGGTGCCTCACACTTTACACGTTTGCTTGGGCCCCTAATGATAATAATACTCACAACCTGAGTAACTATGTTGTTTATCCTTAAAATCAATTATGTGGCAATGATTTATACAATATAAGACCTCTCAAATGTTGTACCTCCCCCCCATGAACCGAATGGAAAGGTCCAGGTTTAAGTAAATCATTGGTAACTTCAACAGAATTGTACTGCAATCTAGGTCACACAAATGTATACGATAGGTATCGCTGTTCTTCCTAAGGCTACTCATGCACATGTTTTAACCTGTTGTAACATTTCAGTTACACGACACACACCTCCCCCTTGCTAAACAACATTACACTCTAAAAACCATTTGGACTAACGGACTGCCTAAACTGCTGTACTTAATTCTGAAGTGTACCATTATTACGACCTAGGAGTAATAATTGTGGTTAAATTTAATATGTTCTATTCTGCTTAGAGTTGACGAGTGTAAGATCTGTACTATTTTGCCAGTTCTTCTATTTTTTCCATTTCCTGTTTTGCTTTCTTTTTAATCTGTTTTCTTTTTGTTCTCTATGCTTTTGTAAAGCACATTGAATTGCCTCTGTGTATGAAATGTGCTATATAAATAAAAACTTACTTACTTACTTACTTACGTGCTTACACAACTTATCTTAAAATCATTGTTGTTCCTGTGTTACCATGGCACTGGGAGTTTACTCAATGGAACACAACCATCAAAACTACTACTACTACTACTACTACTACTACTACTACTACTACTACTACTACTACTACACTGACATCGACAGGATAGGCCTGATTTAACATGACATGTTAAATATTAATTAGTATTCCCATGTATTTCATTATTGAATCTCAAGTCAACCTTACCAATAGTGTTTAGTTTGGTTGCCACGGTTACACTGGTTGCAGCCAAAGATGGGATTATCTATCAACAATATAATTGTACGTTATAATTATAAGTTATATTCTATATTGTTGCTCTAGCCTGCTTCTCCTTTATGCTTGTCTTGGTGCTTGTCTTTGTTCTAGTATCCAATGTCATGTTCTACGTTATTTCTAAGCCATGATGAACCCACTATATTTATACATTGATGGTCTCAAATGTACCAGATACATATCTAAAGAGACCTTTTGGTCTGTGTACACCCCTGTGTGGGTCACTGGGGTATTTCTCACTGACGCCTACTGAGTTACTGGGTAACTGGGTAGGCGGGGTACCTGGGTAGAACACGTTGTGGTTGTGTGTGAATGTGTGTGAATGTGTGTGTTTGCCTGTGTGTGCCCATCTGTTGACTTAAGTAGCTACGAGATGATGAGGCCTCTGCTCTGGGTGCTTCTGGCCTCGATTGCCCTCACCGACACGGCCCCTGTGGTAAGTGAGTCCATATTTAGTTAGAAGTAAGGGGGTATTATTATTATTAGACTGGTTTTTGACGTGTGCATGCTGCTTTGTACGTCATTTGTGTCATTTTCATTTTGTTTCATTTTGTATTTCGGTCACGTTCCAACATAATTCAAAAAGTCTCACATCACAGTGTGCTTGTATTAAATAATTATCATTTATAAATACAAAAAAAGACTGAGCAGTGCCGTTCCAGAGTCCCCCCATCACTTCAAGGTCTGTGTAGGTAGAGAGCGTTGGGTAGCGCCGGGTAGAAGGTCCTAGGTAGCATCTTCTCTGGTCAGACGTCCTGATGGTGATGGAGGTTGTAGTGGCAGGGAGTTCAATACTCAGACAGAGAACTTGTGCATTAGAGGAGCAAGTTTATTCGATCGAACAAATGCTATCCACACCTCGCTGGACAGACGTGTAAGTATTCTCAGCAGGTCGCTGTGACACAGCCAGTCATATCATTGTATTTCTATGTCATATCATTTCAGATCATATTTTAATATAGTGTGTTTGCGTGTCATTTGATCAGGTCCTCGTGACCCAGCCAGTTACGGCTCTCTTTCACATCAACGTCTTTTATATTAGTCATTGCACATCATGTCTCGACTAACAAACATCTTTTTATAGCCTTCACACCCTCGCTTAGATCAGCACGAGTCAGCAGATGAGTGTCCACATGGCAAATCAAATCTGAATATAATATAGGAATATATGGTCCTTCTACCATAAGGTGAGGCACATAGCTACGATGGGTGGAAAGAGATGTAGCTTCTGGACTCCCTCGATGGACTCCTGCAAATGTATATTTAAACAAATATTGTACAAATCCTATTTGTGTAAATGATATATACAATCTTAAAAACATTTGAATTCTGCTTACTGGGCCTTTGACTGAAATAGCGACCTACTGCAAATAAGGGAAATGTGATCAGGGAAACAACTGAAAAGGTTGTCTTAACATGGTTTATTAAATGAAACCCTGGTATTATTGAGTCCTTAACTCTTATTGTTTTTGTGCTTTTGGTTTTGCTTAACGCTGAGGTTCAGGCTGGGTTTAGCACCAGCCTGAAGGCTTTATCTTTTCACAGCACATCCAATCAGGCGCGGCATTGTGGGTGGGCATAGCGGGCCTGGGCCCACCCAGGATGAGTACAACTGACTCATCCTAAATGACTGGGAGAACACATTTTATATATATATTATATAGAAGTCCTTAATATTAGCACATTAAGTTTATACATTAAGTCTTGTAGGTTTGGGTGCCATTGTGGCCCCAATGTGGGTTACTGGGCTCCTCCAACAACCAGGACACAGGTAGATGTTATCCAAACCAGTTTATTCAAGAATTGGCAAGATGTCACATGCTGACATGTCAGAGCTCTGCTTGTCGAGTGTGTGTGGTGACGGCTGGGTTAACCTGTGGGCATTGATTGCTCAATGCAATCAAACCACAGGTGTGCAGCCTCACCTCAGCCCCAGCCTGACTCGGGCCAAGTGAGGCTGGGGCGGTGACAGGTGGTGACAGATACGAAAATATATTTTTGTATTTTACTTTTTAAATGATAAAGCATGTATATATGCAATAACTTAATCAGACCAGAACATCTTGTTCCTTGTGGTCTGAGAGTCCTTTAGGTCACCTTTGTCAAACTCCAGGCTGGCTTTGATGAGGAGCCTTCCTTGGGGCTACTTAGCCAAAGGCCTGATTGGTTGAATTGAGTGCTGCAAAGTACAGAGATACAGTTACCCTATAATGTAGAATGTCCTTCTCTCATCATTTGGTCAGCTTTAGGAAGACTTTAGTTTAAGAAGAGTTTAGTCAATGGAAAATGCAATTATTTGATGTTAAGTCATGAAAAACATTTAGTAAGCAAAGGGGCCAAATGCACTGATGATGGTTCTGTTTGGTGACCAGGAGAAGCATGTGGAGTCAGATACCAAGTGCCCTCTCATGGTGGTGATTCTGGATGCAGTCAAAGGCACTCCGGCCTCCTCTGTGGCGCTCACGTTGTCCAAGAAAGGCACCGATGGCGAGTGGACGCATGTCGCCAATGGGTAGGCATTCAAAGACTACTTGTTCTGGACTACTTTAGTTTGTTGCTCAAGAGGTTATACAGAATGGATATTTGGGAAGATTTTTAGAATGTGAAAAAACATTTGCATCACAAGATAAGTAAGTAAAGTTTATTTATCAAGCACTTTTCACAGACATTGGTCAGACAAGATAAGCCAACAGAGGTCATTGTTTTGAAGCAAAATGACATTTTAGAGACATACAGGAGATGAGGATACAAGTCCATATCCACCCGAACATCCCACTTCAAAAACAGCTTCTTCCCCACATTGTGGACATTAGATTCACAACACCTTCTTCCACCGGCCTTGGCTGTAGTCATTTAAAAAATATATATATATATTATGCATTTTTATATTTTATATTAAAAACTGTGATTCACAGATTTGCCATCCACAGTTTTACAATGATGATGAAGTGCCTTGATTATTGAACCTGTAGATGTAGTAAACATTTAAGAAGTCTTAAGTTCCTGTTAAGTATTTATTAAGAAAAATGATATAAAATACAAGATTCTGATCCAGACACGTTTTTTAGAGCGACAGACGTGAGCGGGGAGCTTCGTCATCTCGTCGCAGAGCAGCAGTTCCCTGTCGGTGTTTATCGTGTCGAGTTTGACACCAAAGCTTACTGGAAGGCTCAGGGTTCAACGCCCTTCCATGAGATGGCGGAGGTGAGTATGACTTCATACTCATACTTCATACTAGATATTCAACGATATTAAAAAAAGAACCAATTTAAAGTGTACGGTGAATTGTAAGCCATCAACAACTATATCTCTGAATTCCCTCATATGGTATAGAGTCTAAATACATAAACATAAACATATTGCTCAATAAATCACTTCCATGGGAAAGAGAGTTTTCTCATGCACACACTTAAGACTCACTGCTCACGTTGACTGACTGCATCTTAATCTTTTGTTTGTTGGCCAGGACCTGCTTGTTCTTTGGCCTCACTTCATCACCAAGTTTTAATTCACCCCAGGGGGGAAGGCGTAACTGGCAAGGCTCAGATGTTGAGCTCATTTAGTGATTCATAACAACTACTAACTCACCTAATAAATACAGATTTGAAAATAACTAAATGTGCTCTATTAATCCCACATGGGACATTTGGGGAACAAACGTATCTGCATAATCTAACCGTTCTGATGCGAGTGATCTCAGCTGTGACTCAAGCTTTGTTTTCAGGAAATGGAGAGCGAGTAACCTAATCTATATATTACTCAATGCATATTTAAATAAGGCCGACCGGAGGTCAGTGAACTATCAGTACAGATGAAACATGTCTGAAGTACAATCTTGTTTGCGATACTACGTACTAGCTTGGCCAAAAGTCACTGGATCAGAGGAATCTCTTTCCGTGGATTTAATGTGTAGGTTCATGTTCCCTAACTGATAAGTATGGGGCTTTCTTCTGTCTCTGTGTTTAGGTGGTGTTTGAGGCTCATGGCGATCAGCACTACACCTTGGCTCTGCTCCTGAGTCCATACTCCTACACGACCACCGCTGTCATCAGGACGGTACCGGACGGGTGCTAGGAACGTCAGATAGCGCTTTGAGCCTTTTATAGATACATGCTGTTGATTGGATAAATAAAAGTGCACAGACCAACATTAAGCAGTCATTTGAACTTCATTCTAATGGTAGAGAGAGAGAGAGAGAGAGAGAGAGAGAGAGAGAGAGAGAGAGAGCACCGTCAGGGCTTCTCCAACACCAGGACACAGGTACATGTTGAAAACCGGTTTATTGCAGAGTTTGAACAATGGTTTGTAAGCAGAGCAGGTGCTATCCTGTTGACATGTCAGCTGTGTGTGTGTGTGTGTGTGTGTGTGTGTGTGTGTGTGTGTGTGTGTGTGTGTGTGTGTGTGTGTGTGTGAGTGATGCTGGTTTAACCTGTGGGCCTTGTTTACCCAATGCACCACAGGTGAGCAGCCTCACCTCAGCCCCAGTCTAACCAGTGTTCAAATGTAGGTCAACTCAAATGTGGAATCAATTCCATGTAACACATGAAGACAGTTGTCTCAGCTTGGATAAATAAAGGATTAATAGAATAAAATAGAATAAAAACCTAATCAAACAGAGCAGAGCATGAACTGTGATGAAATGCTGCAGGGTTGAAGCTTAAAAAACAACTCAACTTTGAATTGAAACCTTTATTTATTCAGGGAAGACGCTTTCTTTTGACAACGTGTGAACGATAATGCTCCAGCAGCTCAATGACAGGGTTAGGGGTTATGTTTCCAAAGGTCAAAGGTCTCAATGAGCTGCCTGGAGGAAACACATGAACGGTGTCTTCTGGAAGCAGCACAGTGGAGGCACCGGCTCCAACATGGCCGCTCGTGGGTCCCTAGCAACAAGGTTTCCTTTCCTAGGATATTGGGTTAGGTTAGGGTTAGGTTAGATTAGGGTTAGGATTAGGTTAGGGTTAGGGTTAGGGTTAAGGTTAGGGTTAGGATTAGGTTAGGGTTGGGTTAGGTTAGGATGGAAGGTCTCATGAGTAACTCGTGAATAATTCAAGAACACGTGATGAAACGCATGTAACCTAATAGTTAAACTTAACCATCTCTAACCTAATACCTAAACTAACCCCAACCAGCTCTAAACTAATGTTAACCCTAAACGTAAAGGTTCAAAGGTAAACATTATGTAGACGAATATATCTTTTTAAATAATACATCAAAGCTTTTAGAAAGGTAATAAAAAAACAATATTCTGATTGTGAATGAATCTTTTTTGTATGAATGTTTTGTTTATCTCCAACATGTCTGACCTGTGGTTCCCGCTTCTAAGCCAATAGTATAACGACGTTAGTATCACGTGGTTTCTGTGTCTTCAGCGATCAATAAGTAGTTGCCAGTTAGTGTGGAAAAACGGGAAAATTGACGAGTTTGACTGTAAGCGCCCGGCATCACTCTGGTACCCAAGTGCTCACCGACAAAAGTAGGAGCAAGATCAGAGTGAACATTGGTTCAGCTTTTGCTCTACCACGAAAAAGTAATCACTTGACATGACTGAGTCTGTCTGAGTCTCACTCCACTCGACCATGAAATATGCAGGATGTGCAACGAACTGGCAACCGCTGGAATGGAGGGGGAGCGCGACATCTAGTGGCGGAATGTTATCAACGCTATCAAGACCTTTAACTATCTCTAACCTAATAACTTAACTATCTCTAACCTAATAACTTAACTATCTCTAACCTAATAACTTAACCATCTCTAACCTAATAACTTAACTATCTCTAACCTAATAACTTAACTATCTCTAACCTAATAACTTAACTATCTCTAACCTAATAACTTAACTATCTCTAACCTAATAACTTAACTATCTCTAACCTAATAACTTAACTATCTCTAACCTAATAACTTAACCATCTCTAACCTAATAACTTAACTATCTCTAACCTAATAACTTAACTATCTCTAACCTAATAACTTAACTATCTCTAACCTAATAACTTAACTATCTCTAACCTAATAACTTAACTATCTCTAACCTAATAACTTAACCATCTCTAACCTAACACCTAAACTTAACCATCTGTAACCATAGCAACAGAGTTGCTTCATTTCCTCCTTCAACTCCTATCTACTTAAAGTGTAAAATAATGAAGGATTCCATTTAGAGTACATGTTGTTTCTTGTGTACTGCTGATATTCTGAGTTATCTTATGGATTGTATAGAATAAGACTACAGCTTCAGCCTATTCCTTTTTGTCATTCATTGTGAGCATTTCAATATATTATATTATATTATTATATTATTATTATTATTATAATGTATGACCGAAATACACGTATTCATTCATTCATTCCTTTTAAAAACTGTCAATGAACAAGAAGGCTCCCCTTAAAAAAGTAATTAAACTGACGGAATTGATTTACTATTGTTATACTACTATTATTATACTACTATTATTATATTACTATTATTATACACCTTCAGTGTAAATCTCCTCCCGTACTTATGTCATGTGTATTTATTTGTGTGTATTGTCTACATGTATATTTTCTTGTATTTAATGTAACCTTGATTCTAATGATGTATACAAGAGTATATATCACTAATGTTGCTGTATATATATATATATATGTATGTATTAATTCATTAATAGTTAACGTATTCATTCAATAGTATACAATCACTATATGAAATAGTTACAAGGAATCATACAGCTGTTAGTACAGAAACTTCCCACCATAGCCTGAACGCAACTGTTCCGTGATTGAACCATCGCGTTCACCATTCGGTTGATCGCTTGTCATTATTTGGGGTAAACGAACATTTTTTGTTTGCTAAAGTGAACTTGTAACTTGTAATCTGTAACTGATCTGACCTGTTTGTGAATGGTACACCTAGACTACACCTAGACTACTCACAACTTATAAACCGGCATGAAGTATTTGTGCGATACTTCCCACAGCGCATGAACGCAGCATCACCACACGCGTCAGCAGCGTAACAACAACACGAGAGGAAGCAGCACACCCACCGCTCTCTAATGAATGCCTTGCTCAAGGATCTAATCTAATCTCTAATGAATGCCTTGCTCAAGGATGCACGAAGCCTACGCAGAAGAAGTCCTGAAACTAGCAGCGAAGACTGCGGCCAGCAGACCGCTATGGAGCCTGAAGAGGACGTGTCTCCGTGCGGCCAGTCGACACGTAGCGCACGTGGACATGGACGCGCTTATCGGTAGGTTTAGTGTTAGTGTTCTTATCGGTAGGCTTAGTGTTAGTGTTAGTGTTCTTATCGGTAGGTTTAGTGTTAGTGTTAGTGTTAGTGTTCTTATCGGTAGGCTGTCGGTGTTAGTGTTAGTGTTAGTGTTCTTATCGGTAGGCTATCGGACTCAGTGTTAGTGTTCTGCGTCCATGTCTCAGTGTTCAGTGAACCGAGGAGCGAACACAATGAATGATAAAAGCTTTGATGCAAACACACGTTTCAGTGGCGTCTCCAGGAAGTCGTGAGTGATAACTCAACCAAACAGTGAACGCACATGCGCACTAACGCGCACGTTGTTTTTCGGTGCGCCTGTTTGACCGGTATTACGGTAACAGTGTGACATGAAGACATTACAGTAATATAGGATGTATATATATTATATATACATCCTATATATTAAATATATATATTTAATATATAGGATGTATATATATTATATATACATCCTATATATTAAATATATATATATATATATATATATATATATATATATATTTAATTTGAGCATATTTCCATACATTATAGAGCTAATGCTCACCATCCATATACATCAGAAGTTAAAGCACTACTATTATTAACTACATAACCTAACTTTAATGGAAATTAAATTCTTATTGCTACACAATGTTCACATCAGATAATACACCACCTCTAAAAGTGTCAGGAGATTCTAATATATAATAAAAAAGTAGTATTTCATATAGTTTACATGCCAACATACATTATTGAACTTGGCTGAAATCACAAAATAGCCAAATCAATGTTTGTATGTAACATTATGTCGACCGAATTGATGAGGACTGAACTAATCCACACAGGGCTCCCTGCGTCCCTGATAAAGGAGCTCCTGCCTCATCTGAGCATATACGACCTCCTTAGGCTCCAGCCAGCCCTGAATCAAAGAGGTACGAGATGACCTGGCTGTTCCTCCACACCCAGACACGTCTGAACCTTATTAGATAATAATATTAAATCTATGTGACTAAGATTTGCATTGCATTTTTAAGGCACAATGCATGTTTACTGACTGAATAACTTGTTCTGTATTTGTGTCATTGTAGGAATATCTACCCACTCAGCCTGGGTTCAGATACTTCAAGACATTAAAGGAGCTCACCGTGTAAGTTAGATGTAAAACACTGAGTTTGTAATGGAAGACCTGGCCATTCCCACATTTGTCTCATCTCTTCTCTCTTTGCTTTCCAGGTTCTAGACTTGCATTCAGAAGATGGAAGTAAGCAGGAAGCCATGGATACGTGTTTCCAGTTAATGTTCTACGGCTTCAAGTACAAAGGCGTCGCCAAGCAAATCTTGAACGTGAACATCAGCACCTTGTTCTTGGTCATGGCCAAGAACATTAAACGCTTCTACCTCAGACCCTCCCAGTTCCTCCAAACATTCGCCAAAGAGCAGAGAGCTCTCCTGAGCGCTCTCGAGGGGAGCGTGGGCGTCGTCGATGTCAAACACCACAAAGAGTCTCTGTTCGCGTTGTACGTCCTGCATCGGCTCCTGGACCACGGGCGCGCAGAGGAGCTGATCCTGTACGGCCTGGATCTGGCCATGCTCACCTGGATCCTTCAGGACAGGGGATCTCAACACGCGCATCGGCGGCCGGCCTCCGTTCACGGGTCGAGCTCGACGGCGGCGGCTGAATCTGAAACCGCGGCGGGAGACGCCGCGCCGTGCAAGCGCCCGAAGTTGGATTTCTCATCGCAGACGCCGCAGTTCCCCGTGGAGCCGGAGCTGCTGTGTGGATCCTTCGCTCATTACGGCGGCGCTCTGAGCGGCTCGTGTCCCCGCGGACAGATCTGCTCGTTGCAGATTCGAGAGTGTGGACGGAGCACACTGGGGGTGCTCGTTCCTTTCCTGCCCACGTGGCTGTGCCTCAGGTCTCTGACCATACAGAGCTGCTGTAAGTACACTCAGTGATTTGTTTGCATGGACGATATTGGTCTTATGGTCAGAGAACGTACCTTTGTGTTCATTCATGAAGAAAAGAAAATGGTGTATGTTGTTTTCTGTTCACAGGGATCTTCAGGGTGGCGGAGGTGCAGCTGTTGGCCACGTCTCTCAAACAGCTGTGGCGGACCTCCAGGAGCTCCCTGGTGGACCTGAGCGTGGCCGTCCTCCCCCAGACCGCCCTCATGGAGCGGCTGCTGGACGCCTGCCCCGGCCTGGACTCCCTCTCCCTGGAGATCCATCCGCTGGAGGTGGACCCCGGACCGGGTGGGACCGGGGTGACCCGTGAGCCCGCTGACCTCCAAGGTGATCGCAGTCTCGACAAGATGTTCATTTAGTGATCCCAGGCGGGAAAACCATCTTCATCAAATGTAGCCTACATGTTGGTCTACATGCTAAAAGTAATCAACCTTTCCTCTTCAAGTAAAACAAACCATGACATGTTTCCTAAACCTTTTGAACAGAGTTGTCTCTGAAGAAGTTGTCGGTGAAAGTCCCACAAGTGTTGGCAGACATCCACAGCGTCACGGCGGTGTTGAAGCACTCTCCCCATCTCACCTCGCTCCACATCTCTGGGATCAGGCTGCCCACGTCCTCCTCCCACCATGACCTCCTGCGTAGCATCTCAGGTACCGTTTCACCTCCAGAACAGAACAGTTGTTTAAAAGTGTCCGGGTGTTCAGGGGCTGAATCAGGTGTAAAACATGATGATGGATGAGGTCTCTGTCTGTCTAGAGTCCAACCATGGCTTACGAACGCTCCACTTAGAGGACCTGAACCTGGCTGACTGTCACCAAGACATCTTGAACCTTCTCAGAAACTGCACGTTGGAAGGTAATGATTGCTCTGTAGGACAACGTATGACAAGAAGGTACATGATTACGTCTGCATTTGTAGTCATTTTTAAAATCAATATAATAATAATTATGATAATAATAATGCTTCAAAAAATTGTTTTTAACTTGATAAGATAAGATAAACCTTTATTGATCCCTGGAGGGAAATTCAGGTGTCAAAGCAGCAACAGTAGAGGGGATGAAACACAGGTATAAGTGGGAATACAGAGTTAAGACAAAACCAAGATAAAAAAGAATAAGATAAGATAAAAATAAAGATAATACTAAATAAATTACTGTACTGTACATGCAAGTAATGTTTCAACGCATGTTTCAAAATGGTCATTACATAATTACATGGCAACAAGGCTAAACCAGTTCCACCGAAGGGACAGCGGTCTGATTACCAGTCGATTAGCATTTAATCGTTCTGAAACTGGATCCCAGATCAGTTTGTGGATCTGGAACCACGGATGGAAACGATCAAGATGCTGTTCTCCGGTCCAATGAATCTCCTCTCTGTGAGACTGATGGCGTTCGTACATAAACCAATGAGCTGAAACGAACCCACAAAGAAGCAGGAGATAAGAAGTGGACGTCTGCTTGTTCTCTTCCGTGCAGACTTATCGCTGAAGGACTGCCGGCTGCTTGAGAAGTGCAGCGACAGAGAGTCCTGTTTACAGCAGCTCATGGATTCCCTGAAGCGAGTGGGTTCCCTCCGCTCCCTGTGCCTGGCGCAGAACCGCCTCGGTAATCACAATGTGACGAAAAAATGGCTGATATAAAGTGAAACAATTATAACTGATGAAACCTTTTGAGTTTCCAATACAACATACCAATACAAATTGTACTTTCTTTCCCGTGCATGAAGCCACGTTGCTGTAAATCTTTGAGCCTGGTGAGATCTTAATAGGAATCCTCACGTCTGCTTCCACCAACAGCCAAGCGGGCCCCGGCGCTCGCAGAGCTCTTCACCGGGTCGCCGTCGAGTGCCGTGAAAAGGTTGGACATAAGGCAAGTGTGGGAACACTCACGTAGAAAGGCTTCATGTCAGAGGGCTGACGCTGGCGTACGTGATGCTGTGGTAACAGATCAGAGCAGGGATGTGAAGTCTGCAGCCTGGATAGTGATTTCATGACTGGTACAATCAAAATGTCAGAAAAAGATCACAAAACTAAACTAAGGAGGGCTTTTCCCAGAGGAGATGCTTTTGCTTTACTTCCAAGTCCAACCAGAGAGCAAGAGCGTCACTTATTTAATCTGATTGGCTGGAGTTTTTTAAACAATGTAAGGCATCTGCCCAGCCAAGGCCAGAATGATATTCATTGCAAAATGCAAACTGGAATATGTGGATGGTCTCACGAGGCCAGGGTTGGAGGGCAGCAGCAGCAGCTCATTGGCTCCAGGTTCTCCTGCACGCTAGAACCTGATTGGATCCAGACATGTTCTTACTTTAACTGTATTCTGTCTCTTGTCCCGGACAGCTCTAACTTCATACAGCCGGCCGAGCTGCTGGAGCTGGGACAGCGCCTGCGGACGCGTCCTCCGCCACAGCGTCTGACCCTGGACCTCAGGAAGAACCCCTGGGACCGGGACCGGGACACGTGGCACGAGGCGCTCCAGACGCTCCGTCCGCTCTGTGACTTTCTGACCGACGGATGGAAATCCAGAAACACGATGGCCGACCACATCAGCAATATGTGAACCAGAACGGGTTGCTAATGGCTTGAAATCACCGTACAACACAAGAACACATTGTTTTCTAAAGAGACCGATTTAAAAAAAAAAGGCTTCAGTGTCTTAGAGACATTCACTCTCAATGAGAATGTGAGACGCTATGAATCTGCAACACTTCTATCCACCCTGTGCCCTTTTCTTGGGGGTAAAGATGCAAACAGCCGTTTTGTTTTCTCTATAATAAAATGCTATTATACTATTACACCATCAGCAATAAAACATGTCGTAACATATTGACGACATCAACGCTTTATGTGAATGTTTTGTTGAACAGCCGATGCTGCAGAAATGATGCTTATTTGGCCCAAGGGCTGTGATGATGGCGCACAATTGTAACAATTGAAATATTTGTGGACCAACTATAATTATAGAATTATGTTGGATGCTGGGATGAGTTTAATTATTCCAATTCATTTTTATTGCTATACCAACTAAGACCAGATTGTCACAATGTCACAAGATTTCAGATGGGTTTCCTTGTGTTAAGGGTTCAATATGGTTTTTTTTTATTAAGATATAATATAGACAAGAACGACAACTTAGAAGAACAAAACACTATACAATCAATGTACATATTTACATGAACAAACATGATGCCGGGTTTTCTGGAACTTTTCTTGAAGTTCTAGATGAAGAAATGACTCGGTTCTGACTCCATGGTGACCGCGGTTCAGTTCTCCGGTCAAAAAAAAGGATTCGTCTCTTTTCCTTTGCGATCCTAAAACGTCCCAAAAAAACCAAACAGAACAACAGCACAGAGGGAGCGGTCCGTCGTCACGCCAACCCTTTCCGGTCGTCGTGAGAACGCTGATGGAAGACGAAGGACACGGCGGCGTCCCAGGAGGCCTGCAGCACCCGGTCCCTCAGCCCCCTCTTGTCGGAGCAGTGGTGCCACTGGGACAGGTCGCCGGTGCAGTCCGAGTCCTCCGGGGGCGCCCGCACCTGCCTCCCGTTGACGCACCGCCGGCACCTGAACCTGACGGGACGGAGGAACGGGAAGAGATCATGAAGCTGTATTTCATGATGTACCTTATTTACCTTTGGGTACATATATTACGCCATATACAGATCCTTTCCAAAAAAAATTAATATCATGGAAAAGTTCGTTTTTTTTCCATAATTCCATAATGTTTTCCATTGAAAAGTGTCCATTGTCCTCTTTTCAGATGAGAGTAAAGTCTTCACGACCAAGTATTGATTGACAGGCATGAACATCACTTTTCAGAAGATTGACATTTCTGTTTTAAAATAGTTTTTTGATTGGTTTGATGTGATATTTAATTTCTTGAAATACTGTTTTGGGGGGTTTATGAGCTGGAAGCCAAACTTATGCAAAGTTAAAGCAATACATATTTTAAATACTTTACTTTGTGTGTAATGAATCTATAATCTATGAAAGTTTCACTTTTTGAAAGGAATTATGCACAAAAAAAAAACTTTTCAATGATATTCAAATTTTTGGGAAAGGATCTGTACACACAAACACACCCAACCAATAACTAAATGTTGAAGCTTATGAATAAAATGAATCATTTTATTAAGAATAAAAGTGTTTGTACTTGTCATGGGTGTCGCTGGTCGTCTCCTCGTTGAGCAGGAACAGCTCCCT
>OMKN01079632.1:9474-27273 GCA_900302345.1 Melanonus zugmayeri
CCTCTCTGGGGGGGAGTGTCAGAGACTTGGGATCCAGGAATAGTGCTATTGCCAGACATTGATTTCTGCCAGTAGGCATTTGATTAGGAAGTTCTTATCCATCATAACGTCCCCATTGCTCGCCTCAAGGAGATCTGGCATCCAAGATGGTTTGGTACTTTTCCTCGACAAGGTATCCTTCTAGCTGCCAGATGGTGTTATCGTGCCAATTAAGGACGAGTGTTGTCGCTTGCTTGTAGTGTGAGTAGGCCTCAGAGTTGAGGACCACAGAGAAGGCAGCTTGAAAACCAAATGTTGCCGAAAGTTCCTGAACAATATTTGGGCCGTTTCATTTATTGACTGTGGCTCCACCAGGCCAGGTTGGAAAACTGCCAGGAATAAAATAAAGATAATTAGCTCTTGTTACGCTCTCTGTAGCCCTTTTACACAGCCTTTTCAATGTGGGAATGTTGTTTCTTAACAACCTTTGAATCAGCCATTGTAACTAGATGCGAGAAATATCAAAAACTCTAATCGAATACATGGTCCAAATCTCGTGACCTCGTGTACTTGTATTGTAGGTGCTTTTTTTCACACCAAGGTGTGTAAAAAATAGTTTCCACCAATGTACACATATCGAAAGTCAGTTTAACTTGTATTTTATCCAATCTATGTGCACAACAAGCTCCACTGGCCATGCAGTTTTTTACCTGCTTTTTACTGTTGTAGAGCTAGCGGGATACACTTCTAAACAGCAATTATAATGTTATATCCCCTTTTTGAAATGTGAGCCGTATCACACTAAATGCTGACATGTTGACACTAGATGCCGGCATGCTGGGTAAAAGCACATTATGCCGGCGTTTTTGGTTCTGTGTGAAAAAACAATAAAAGGCTTATGTTATACAAGCTCTGCTGACTGTGGACTGTGACACATCAAACCTTAATAGGCTATATGCTAAAAATCTAATGGCCGCAAAGTGAGAGATATGTTGTTTAGAAATGTTTAAGGCTTTTAAATGCTAAATTTAAACCATGGAAACAATGTCATGTAATTTTATTCAGATTCGAACACTTTTTTGTTCCCCAATCGATCAGTTTAGTTTAGACAAATTAAGATGGATTAGTTTCTCTCCATCTTCACCCTGAACCTCCTGTTGAGAGACCACTTCAGGTTTAAAATGAAACCGGCTCAGGAAATATCACTGCTATTGAATACAGATATTATTATATAACATAACTCTATGACATTTAATGCTTGCTTCAATAAATCTGTTGTTTCATCGCTGGTCCATCAATTCGTCATCATGGCCATTCATAGGCTACTAAGACATCTTGCAGCTGTCATTTTTGTTCAAAATTATTTAAAATCACCAGTGTCTAAAGAATAAAAGACCCATCCACCCACAGCTCAATCAACCCTTGGGTTCTTTTCTCTCTAAATCTATTTTGTATGTGGAGGAACAAGGCAAAGAAGTCCGGATGCTATCTCCCTCATCCAGGGTGCTACATTAGGGCTGTAGAGGAACCAACCTGAAACACTTCTAACTTTAAAACAAGTAAAATGGTTCGAAGCGGTGGATAGGTTTCATTTTATGTCCAATCATTTTGAATAAAAATATAGCTGCAGTGAACCGGTTTTACATTTCGGCTACATTGACTAAGTTTGTATGGTTCACCTCTATTTTGGTGTTTAAGGTCCAGCTGGATATGGTTGAAACTAAAGTGACCCCTTCTTTAATTATATTTGAAGTTCTCCTGGTGTGCTTAAGTCACCTGCTTGTCTTTCAACACCTTATAAACAGACGGTTAATTATTCACTGACTGACTAGACCTGTCAAAACTAGACCCATCAGAAACACTAATACGCTAGCTAAAGCCACATTAATGATACCATATGTTGGTTTTATTAATACATTAGTGCAGGCATACTGCATTAAAATACCACTAAGACTATATCTAATTGACGAGACCAAGTAGCCTGACCAGGTAGACTTATTTATTCATTTAAAGCTAGGCCAAAGCTTTGCTGTGGTAAATCCTAGCTAATGCTAATTAATTAGTAGCCTATATATGCTAGCTAATGAACTTTTCCTTGTGTCTGTTCCTTCTCATGTTATAGTTTTATGAGACATCTAGTATGTGTTGTACTGTAATGATCAAAGTTATCTCAAGAACTTGGAATAATGGATTTATAGCAATATTTTATGAAATTGTATGAATATTAGGCCATGAACATGAGTTGTTTAGCATTAAAAGTAGCTCAAAGAAAAAGATTAAATAGATGTGACGTATAATTTGTATTAATCATAATTGCAAACCTGTTGACAAGATGAATAGACCACTTTAATGCAAGCTCAGATCCAAAGTAGAGGTGGTCCATCTAAACAGCTGCTCTGATATGTTGGAGTGGAAACTCATTGCACACAGTGATTAACCTCTGCTACTCAAGTTGAATGAACGATTGAGCAAACATTTTCTTTCTTCATAAAATGTGTACTTACACATGGAATTTAGGGGAAAATGAAGAGATCACAGCCATTAGGTTGGTCAGCTTTTATAATGGCAGTGTGCCGTTATGATTGTTGAAACAGCCTACCTTTATGCGACTCTTCTTGAAACCACTTTTGTCGAAAGTTGCTGAACAATATTTGGGCCGTTTCATTTATTGAGTGTGGCTCCACCAGGCCAGGTTGGCAAACCGCCAGGAATAAAATAAAGATAATTAGCTCTCTTCTTATGCTCTCTATGCTCAATTTCTGCTGACTGTGGACTGTGACATTAAACCTTAAAGCTTACATCTTGGTCTAAAACCAGCTTGTTACAGACACACTATTAAGTCATTAATGACTTAATAGTGTCTCTGCATCTAATAGGCTATATGCTAAAAATCGAAGAGGCTGCAAAGTGAGAGATATGTTGTTTAGAAATTGTTAAGGCTTTTAAATGCTAAAATTAAGACCATGGAAACAATGTAATTTAATTCAGATTCAAACACTATTTTATTCCCCAATTGATCAGTTTAGTTTAGACAAATGAAGATGGATTTCTTTGAAAATGTGAGCATTTTGACCAGCTGTACCATCATACGTTTTTCCTCCATCTTCATTCTCCTGCACCCTGAACCTCCTGTTGAGAGACCAGTCTCACTTCAGGTTCAAAGGAAACGGCTCAGGAAATATCACTGCTATTGAATACAGCTAACATAACTATGACATCTAATGCTTGCTTCATTAAATCTGTTGTTTCATCGCTGGTCCATCAATTTGTCATCATGACCATTCATAGGCTACTAAGACATCTTGCAGCTGTCATTTTTGTTCAAAATTATTTAAAATCACCAGTGTCTAAATAATAAAAAACCCATCCACCCACAGCTCAATCAACCCTTGGGTTCTTTTCCCTCTAAATCAATTTTGTATGTGGAGGAAAAAGGCAAAGAAGTCCTGATGCTATCTCCCTCATCCAGGGTGCTACATTAGGGCTGTAGAGGAACCAACCTGAAACACTTCTAACTTTTACAAAAGTAAAACAGTTGAAGAGGTGGATAGGTTTCATATTATTACACAAAATGTCCAATAATTTTTAACAAAAAATATGGCTGCAGTGAACCTATCCAGTTTTAATTTCCAGCTACATTGACTTTAAGTTTGTATGGTAACTGAAATTCACTTCTATTTTGGTGTTTAAGGTCCAGCTGGTATTCTCTTAAGACTCCTTAACATAGTCCTGATGAGTGATTACTTCTGTATGTCAATTCAGGTCAAAGTGAAGAATAGTAGTTGTATTAATTGCACTCATTCAATGCCTCATTTTCTCCTAGAAATTGTTCTAATTAAAAGAGTAACCTCTCCTGGTGTGCTTGGAGTCACCAGCTTGTTTTCAATACCTTTGGAACAATCCAGACAGATCATTATTCACTGATTGACTAGACCTGTCAAAACTGGACCCATCAGAAATACTAATATGCTCGCTAAAGCCATATTAATATACCATATGTCTGTTGACAAACTGTTGGCTTTATCAATAAATTAGTGCAGGCATACTGCCTAATACCACTAAGACTATCTAATTGACTCAACCAAAGACTATCCCTGACAGATGGACTTATTTATTCATTTAACGCTACATCTGCCAAAGCTTTGCTGTGGTAAATCCCAGCTAATGTTAATTAATTAGTAGCCTATATATGCTAGATAATGAACTTTTCCTTGTGTCTGTTCCTTCTCATATGTTATAGTTTTATGAGAAATCTAGTATGTGTTGTACTGTAATGATCAAAGTAATCTCAAGAAATTGGACTAATGGACTTATAGCAATATTTTATGAAATTGTATGAATATTAGGCCATGAACATGAGTTGTGATTAAAAGTGCTCAAAGAAAAAGATTAAATAGATGTGACATATAATTTGTATTAATCGTAATTGCCAACATGTTGACGAGATGAACAGACCACGTTAATGCAAGCTCAGATCCAAAATGGAGGTGGTCTATCTAAACAGCTGCTATATGTTGGAGTGGCAACTCATTGCATAAAATTTGATTAACCTCTGCTACTCAAGTTGAATGAAAGATTGAGTGAACTTACTCAATCTTACTTACACGTGGAATTTAGGGGAAAATGAAGAGATCACAGCCAGTAGGTTGGTCAGCTTTTATAATGGCAGCATGCCGTAATTATTGTTAAAACATACCTTGTTATGCGTCTCTTGTCCCATTTTTATTCATGTGTAATACACATGTTTTTATCCATAACGCCACCAATGTACCTCTGAAATGATGAATTGTCTCATTGGATTTGTGTTGTAATGGAAATCTGAACATAATGTGCTATAATGCTTAATGTAATAGTTCATCCTTTAAAATGTACTGTATTAGTTCGAGACTCAAAGTCCAACTAAATCTATTTGCGTGCAAATGGACAAAATGATCCATTTGATCCAGATGATCCAGAATGAGTACAGAGAATTCCAGCAGATAAGTACAGAGTGACCCAGCAGATGAGGAGTGCTCAGTCACTGGTCAATGCTAACCTTGAAATACTGTTGCTATGCTGTTTATCCAATGATATCCAACGGTATACATAAATGCTCTCCAATATTTGAGTTGAGAGAGGGACTCTTCTGAATTGCTTGTGAATGTGTTCCTCCTGTATTGCAATATAAAAACTCAGCAAAGGCAACCCAAACAACACATGGTAAGGCCCCACCCCTGGTCAACTATGGCAAAGCTCCAGCACTAGGAAAACATGGGCTTGCAAGGCGTTGCAAGGCTTTGTGTTGCAAAGTTAAGGTAACTGCTTATCTTGCCTAAATCATCCATGCAGTGCTGGAATGTGAGGAAGCATCTATGGGGCTAGTATGGGCACTATTCTCTCCTGCCATTTCTCTGTCACTCCTTAATGCTTATACACAAAGATAGACATCAATGTAAATGCTATTTTGTGTGCGTGCAGATGGGTGCGAGTGTGTGCTTGTGTGTAGACCTACATGTCCACATACACAACCAAACTGCTTAAAATACACAGGCCAGTCAAACTGTAAAAAACAAAAACAAAAAAACAGTTACTCTCCAGGGAGCAACTGTTACAGATGCTGGGAACGAGCGTCTGAATCAAAATGACAATAAGCTAAATGGACTACAGAGATGTGTGTGTGTGTGTGCGCGCGTGTGTGTGGTTTAATCGACAAACCATCTGCTCCATAAGCAGATTTGCAGTTCAGAACTCTGGGGGCTTCCTTCAGCAAATGTTTTGTGCACAAGGGCTGTAAATATGTCTGTAATGCGAATGGAAACTCAAAATAAGGAAGTCATTTTATACATTTAAACATTACAAACAGTAAATTATAAAAAATTCTCATCTCTCTCACTCTTTCTTAAAGGATAACTTCGGGATTTTTCAACCTGGGCCTCATTCTCCCATCATTTGGGGTCTAACTACTAATGCGGCAACAATTGTTGACATTGGTCCAGTATTGAGTGAGAACGCAGCCACTAAACATCTTCATTGTAACCCATCAGGGCAATAGCGACCGTAAATGTACGTCCTCTAAAAGTGCTTGTTTTTGCCACTGACAGTTATAAGTGTATAAGTGTTTGACAACATTATGGAAATACTACAGAGAAATACAACTTTTTTTCCTTTCACTTGATCCGGGGTCCGTTTGTTATTGTGTCATAAGAACGGTGGTTATGTAATAATAATAATAATACATTGGATTTATATAGCACTTTTCTAGGTACTCAAAGTGCTTTACAACAGACAAACAAAACAGAAAACAAAAATACACTAAGTAGAAAAATAAAAACTATAGAGGGTGTGTGGAGCATATCAAGGAATGGAGAGAAGGGCGAGAAGGGAACGGGTTAGCAGGTGAAAGCAAGTTTGAAGAGGTGGGTTTTGAGGGCCTGTTTGAAAGAAGGTAGGGTGGGAGCCTGACGGATGTGGTTGGGGAGGGCATTCCAGGGGGAGGGTGCAGCAGCTGAGAAGGCCCTGTCACCTTCAGGTCCGGAGCTTGGTGCTGATGGTCTTAAAAGTGTTAGCGTCGGTGGACCTGAGGCAACAGGTTGGGGCGTGGCGGGGGAGGAGGTCAGAAAGGTAGGGAGGGGCCAGGTTATTTAGGGCTTTGTAGGTGGTATTTTGAAGTCAATCCTGTATTTGACCGGGAGCCAGTGGAGTTTGTGGAGGACCAGGGTGATGTGATCTCGGCGGCGGGTGGAGGTGGAGTTCTGGACGTACTGGAGTTTATTGAGGATTTTGTCAGGTGAGCCGTAGAGAATGCTATTGCAGTAGTCGAGTCTGGAGGTTATAAGGGCATGAATGGGTATTTTGGTGGTGGCAGAGGAGAGGGAGGGCCGGAGTCGTGCAATGTTCCTGAGGTGAAAGAAGGCAGTTTTTGTGTTGTGGTTGGCATGTGGTAGGAAAGAGAGGGTGGGGTCAAGGATGATTCCGAGGTTGTGGACCTGGGTGGAGAGGGTGACATTGGAGCCATCGATGGAGATAGAGAAGGTCTGGGCTGAGTGGGTGAGGGAGTTTGGGCCGATGATGAGTACTTCTGTTTTTTTGCAGTTGAGTTTGAGAAAGTTCTATTGCATCCATGATTTCATATCAGCAAGACAGGTGGTGAGAGTGGAGTGGGTGACTGGGGTGATGGTCCTGGAGGAGAGGTAGAGTTGGGTGTCATTGACGTAGCAATGAAAGTGGAGGCCATGCCGATGGATTATTTGGCCAAGGGGAAGGATGTAAATGATGAAGAGGAGGGGACCAAGCACAGAACCTTGGGGGACACCATGAATGACTGGGGTGGTGGAGGATGTACAGTTGTTTATGGCAATGAATTGATGTCGATCTGAGAGATATGAGGTGAACCAGGAGAGGGCGGTGCCGGTTATGCCGAGGCAGTGCTGAAGATGTGAGAGGAGGATGGAGTGGTTGATGGTATCAAAGACGGCGCTGAGGTCAAGGAGGATGAGGATGGAAAGAGAGCCGGAGTCAGCAGAGTAGTAGGTCGTTTGTGATTTTGAGTAGGGTGGTTTCTGTGCTGTGTTTTGGACAGAAGCCGGATTGGAAGGGTTCGTAGAGGTTATGGAGATCTAGGTGGGACTTGAGTTGGGAAGTGACAGTTCTCTCAAGGATTCTGGACAGATAGGAGAGGTTGGAGATGGGCAGGTAGTTGTTGGCGATGTCAGGGTCAAGACAAGAACCACTCCCTAAGAACGGTGGTTACGTTACGTTGGTTACGTAGGTTACGAACGTGGACCAATGTCAACAATTCTTGTCCGCATTAGTCAGTTAGACCCCAAATGATGGGAAGAAAAATCCTGAAGTTATCCTTTAATACTCACAGGCAGCTGTCTGTGTTCCTTGATCTGCCCACACCTAGCATTTGAACTGCCTGATACTATTGGACAGATATTGGAGCAATCCATAACATGTGTGTTTTTGTGCAGTTTAAGATCAACAAGTATAGTTTGCTTAGCTTTTTAAACTGTTTGTGTTATATATTAATTGTGAATACAATATATAATATAACTGAATTAAACGTATTGCCAGAGCTACTAAAAGAGAGTGTGTGTGTGTATCACAAGCAGTGAAAAGGCATCTCGCCTGCTTGAAATAGTCAGTCAACTATGTAATCACAGCCAGGGTTCATTCCTCAGACTTCAGCCTGGGTGACAGGACAATTTTAAAAGAAATTTAATTTATTTTTATTTTACAAATTAGGGGTTGGAAAACATTTCCATACAGGAGTTGTATTCTTCTATATAAAAAGCCATAGCATCTCTATTTATTTAAAGGGATCATATTATGCTTTTTGGGTTTTTCCCTTTCCTTTAGTGTGCTATATAGATTATTTGTGCATGTAGAAGGTCTGCAAAGTTAAAAACCTCAAAGTCAACGACAAAGGGGGTTACTCTTCTTCCACAGAAAACACCTCTCCTGAACTACATCATGGTAACGCCTGTATGTCCGTTCAGTGGTGCCAGCAGGATTATATTTCATAGTACGCGCAAGCAGTAGCGATTGTAGGAGTCTGCAAAGGACAGTACCAGTGATTGTTAGTGTGTTCGGCAGTTCAGGACTCAAGGGGCATAACCTTTCCAACACACGCTCTAAGCGGTTGTCCAATCACAATAGAGTGGGCCAGCTGACCAATCACAGCAGACTGGGCTTTTCGAGAGGGGGGCCTTAATGTACCTTATGAGAATACTAAAGTATTTTTTTAACATTAAAGCATGTAAACCTATTCTAGTGTAACCCCCAAATGAAATTATTAACCACAAAATGAGCATAACAACAGTTTAACCTTTAACAGTTTTTATTTTTTTAGCAGATTCAGATGTTCCTCATGGTGTTTTATTTGTGTTGATGAAGGTGAGGTTATGCTTCTCTGTGCGCCATCACTATTAGCAAACCATATTGTTTCGTTTCATTAAGCAGGGATGCAATGTTTGACTTGGGCAGGAGCCACTAAATCATGAAACCTTGGGACAAATTAATTAGAGCTCATTTGTTAAGATAACAAAATGTGGTCCTTCTATGCAGTACAAGGTACTTTGCTTTGCAGAGGGACGTGTTCAATATGTAATTGCTGAAATTATAGTTCTGCTAGGTTTTTTTAATTGCCAGAATTATACATGCATAATACATGAAGTATGCTATTAAAAAGACATTTATATGGTCAGGTGTTGGTTGAACAAGAGAATGTGTTCCTAGTCCAGGGTGGAGTTGTTAGGGAGCTCTTCTTTGACCACAATAAAAGTAATATGCCTGTCCGTATTTTTTCATTTAAATAATAATAAAGTAATGAATAAAAAAGTTTTCCATCAATACACTATTTTATTTGCCATAGTTAGTCGCCTGCCAAATCACCGCACGTAACATAAAGACTCCAGAGAAAAAAAGGCGTTGAAACTCTTGTGCTTTTAAACACATTTTCTGACCTTCTTTAATCCCGTCTGCGTTATTATCATATATCCATGGTCTGTAACAGTTGATAACGGAGATTGTGCCAGGTCCCGCTTCCACATCAGCCGGCGGGTTTGTATCGCATCATGGACCGGTCTGTACCGTCTTCTGTAGCTGCCGCAGACATTGTAATCCTCGTCTTCACGGTATAAATGCCAGACCGTAATCTTCGTGAGCCTGCTGTGGTTAGGTTTCGTTAATACTACCTGAGTAAACCCTGAAAATGGTAGTTTAGTAATGGCAATACTGCAAATAAACATCGCCATAAACCTATACATGCACACTGTGCTGCATGTATACAAGCATTGCTATGTTAGTCATTGAATGAGACGCTGAAAGTGCACGAGTAATAGTAGTTTAGTAATGGTAATACTGCATTTATAAACATATCCGTGAAACTATTTGTCCATGCAGATACATTATTACTTGAATGAGACACACTAAACAGCAGGACTCTGAACACGCTGTTGCATATTTGCCTGCTGCAGTCTCTGCTGTAAGATTTCCTCTTTGGTGTATTCTGGCTCAAATAAATATCCATCATTCCTTCCACTCTTCAGACTTCAGACTTTGCTGATGTCCTCATTTGATTCGTAGATTGGTATTCATTGCTAGCAGCTATTGTAAAATCGTGTGTAGCTCTTCAGGCTAACAACATGGCAACTGAATCAAACTCCATGGCCAGGATGATTTTGCCGGGAGGGGGGGCACTGAGAAAGCACTTGTAGTTTTTGAAAACCTAGAAGTCCTGGGAAAAAGCCATTTGCCGGGACTTTCCAGGGAATGAAAATAGCCATATTTTGATCCACAGAACGCATTTATAAGCAGTTTTTTTTTCATTTGTTAGGCAACTTGGAGAGCATTAAAATATTGAAAATCTGTGGAACGTCCCTTTAATCTGAAAAAGCCCTGCTACAAACTAGTTATTTGCAATAAGAAACTTTATTGCGAGTAACAAGTTTGATGATGTTCAACCACTTCTCTCAGCCATAACCCACAATAACATGAGGTTGACAACCCATTATCATATTTAATGACCGTAGGTCATTTTAATTACTTTGGGTGGAATGTGTAACATAATCTGTCGCAGTCAAATATGAGTGGTCCACTTCATCATCATTCATTTGGAGATCATATAGTGCTGCCGTTGTAACGACCCGTTATTTAATTTATATATTTCTTTCTGAATGGGTATTAGACCTCAACACTAGTTTGCTATTCATCCCAGGCCCACAATGATTATAACATGGTTATTTTTTTCTTTTTGTTAACGCCTAATTTACACATCATTACTTATGCATAACTAATACAAGACTATATTCCCGCTGTGCATGCTAAATGCAATCACTGCCCATAGTCAGTGGTGTGTGAGTGTGTGTGTGTGTGTGGCATGAAATTGTTTGCTTTTCTCAGGGGATTTAGCAA
This sequence comes from Melanonus zugmayeri, assembly GCA_900302345.1. NCBI lineage: Eukaryota > Metazoa > Chordata > Actinopteri > Gadiformes > Melanonidae > Melanonus > Melanonus zugmayeri. Next base: position 20,350 of record OMKN01079632.1, read on the forward strand.
GTAAATCAACAAGCTCCCCAAAGCAAGTTTATGAATTATGTGAATTGGGACTTGAAGCCAAGTTAAATCCATACTACGTGTACACACACACACACACACACAATCCAATTAGGAGTTCAAATTGTACTTAATTTAAATCCATGCCTAGGCAATTGTAAACATACAGACCACAGTATGGATTTCAAACCATGCCAACACAACTTTAATCACACTATAAATAACACACACACACGATTGGAAAGTATGCGACCTGTGAACCATATCTATGGTGACATGAAAGGCAAACAGAGGGAGAGAGATGGAGAGGCAGAAAGAGAGGAAGAGGGTTAGAGAGGAAGAGAGAGACAGCACAGAGAGATGAAGAGAAGGGATGAATAGAGAGAAAGAGACAAAGAGAGGCAACTATAGAGATGAGAACTTCAATGAGCTTCTTTGTTTTCCCCAACTTCAATTACTCCGTCCTCTAATACTAGTCATATTAGTCATTTTAGCAGAGAACAATTTTATCCAAAGAGACTTACAGCAAATTCAGACGCATGTCCTTCAGGAGGAGCATAGGGAGATAGTGCACCTTGCTCAACCTTACATGTAGATTGCGGGCATTGGGGATCGAACACGCAACCTGCTGACTCACCCGTCAGTCAAAGACTATCTTAATGAAAATAGGGAGCAGGATGAAGTAGTAGAGCCTGGAGTGAACATTCACTTGCTGATGTCCAAAAGTCTTTACCCACTCAGATGGTGCAGGTATAGCGGGTCAAGCCGGTGTTGAGAGGGTCTATACCACAGAGCAGTCTCATGGTTGTTAAACGCTGCCGCGGCAGTGCTGGTCACATGGGAGGGAATTCATCTCTATGCTTCCAGCTACTATATGCTCTATGTAAGTAAGTAAAGTAAAGCTTTATTTATATAGCACTTTTTAAAACACAGTTACAAAGTGCTTCACACACACATTTGAAACACACCGTTAAAAAGTGCTTCCCCTACACACACACGAAAATATTAATGAATAAGTAAAAAAAGGAAAAAGATGAATTACACTATAAAACACAGCACAATGAGAGACAGATCAAACAAAGACAAGAATGGAGATCTATAGAAAGGCTTGTCTATAAAGCTGCTTAAATCAGTCCAAAGATTCAGCAAATCTGATAGATTGGGGAAGATGATTCCAGAGGGTTGGGGCTAAAACAGCAAAGGCACCTTTTGATTTGTGATTGGAGTGAGGAATGATAAAAGACCGAGATTTGAGGATCAGAGTGGTCGAGGAGTGGAGTTAATAATGAGGAGATCAGAAATGCAAGTGGGGGCTAGGTCATACAGTGCCTTGCCAACAGGATCTTGTAGTTAGTCAGAATTGTACAGGAAGCCAATGGAGGGAAGCAAGAACAGCACTAGTGTGGCCCCTTTACCATACATTCATGTGTCACATACCTACATATACATACATACACATTTATGGACATGTGTGTGCCTGTGTGCGTTTGAGTGAGCGTGTGTGTGTTAGGGCTGCAATGATTAGTCGATCAATCGAATTAATCACATCTAATTTTGATAATCGATGAAGTCATTTACCAAGTACATATAGCGAACATTTGATGCTTAATGTTGCAGTTAAATTCAAACATTTGGTTCATGGATCATTATAAAAGGAATAGTTTAGTTTTTCTTGGCTGCTTGTCAGATAAAGCAAACATATTTAAGATGTCACTTTGGACTCTGGTAACTTGTGATGGCATTTGCTATTATTTATGACATTTTATAGATCAAATGATTAAAAATAATTGTTAGATTAATCGACTATGAAAAGAGTGAGTGGCATAGTGAGTGAGAGAGTTGTGTGTGTGTGCACGTTCGTTTCTCTCTCAAAAACATGGAAAGCACATCCATAACATCATAAAATATTGAGAAGATAGAGAAAAACATCTACTGTTCAATAGTATCCTAACCTTTGAACCAAGACATTGTAAGTAGCTGTAATCATCATTTTAGCACAAATATCTAATCAACGTGAACGCATAGCTTTCACATGTTTATGATGAAATTTTTATGATGAAATGTTTACGATGAAATGACTTGGCTTCAGCCGAGGAATCCATGGGACGCGAGCCAGAATCTAACATCAAATGAGGCATCAATTATCCACGGTTAGCTACTACTGCTACGTGTACAGAGGATTCATAGGAGGCTACAGTCCCATGGGGATGTGCTTCATCTCCCATACACAACGATCATGGGGAACACACACACACACACACACATGCACACACACATACTGTATGTAACGGGGGGACAAAAATGACTAAATGATTTTAATATGCTAGAGTCGTTTAATCACCGTTCTACCGTTGATTGATTGGTTAGTCGCCCTGATTGATGTTGTTGATGAAACAATTGTGGGGGGACATGCAAAAGTAGTCCATTATTTCTGAATTTGACCTAATTACAGAGAAAACGAGAGAGAGAGATGTGTTGCCATGTAGAATATTTAGCTCTGAGAAACCTGCTCATGAAACAAACGGTTTACTTACTAACTTTTGGGGTTGAGACAGACACATAGAAGGTGAAAGGAAGGTATGCCAGAGACTGGCAAAGAGAGAGGAACAATATGCTGCTATGAAGGCAGAGAGATAGAGAGGGAGAAAAGAGAGAGAGAGGAAGAGATAGAGGAAGATATAAAGGGTGCGAGAGCAAGAGAGAGAGTTAGAGGAAGAGGCAGATATATAGAGAGAGAAGCATAGGAGGAGAGGGAGGTAAAGAAATAGAGATAGTCAGAGAGAGAGTTTTAGAGATGGGGAGGGAGACAGCCGTAGAGATAGACAGAAGAGAAATAGAGGTCGCCCAGCAGGCGGTCAAACCAGCTGCTTGACCATTGAGGGTTTGAGGGGAGAATTAGAAATCAGGGCTGAAAAACTAGGGCCTCCAGATGTGGTGCCTTCTGCACTCACCCATCCCCTCCACCTCCTCCTCCTCCTGGCTTCATCTTCAGAGCACTGGAATGTGTTCAATATAATTGAACACATTCCAGTGATCATCAATGCAGCGGCTGACAAATATAGACAGGAGGAACACAACCTACGAGGAAGAGGACTGCATGTACATGCAAATGGGTTAAGAAGATTATAATTAAAATTAAAGTCAGTAAAGGGGCTTTGCGATGATGATGATGATGATGATGTTGTTGATGATGCAAGTGTGAGGACCAGGGCTGGAAAGGTGAGGTATAGGAACACATGGTGAGATAGGAAGGTGAGGTACTAGGAACACATGGTGAGGTACTAGGAATACACAGTGAGGTAGGAAGGTGAGGTACTAGGAACACATGGTGAGGTAAGAAGGTGAGGAACTAGGCACACACGGTGAGGTAGGAAGGTGAGGAACTAGGAACACACGGTGAGGTAGGAAGGTGAGGAACTAGGAACACACGGTGAGGTAGGAAGGTGAGGAACTAGGAACACACGGTGAGGTAGGAAGGTGAGGAACTAGGAACACACGGTGAGGTAGGAAGGTGAGGAACTAGGAACACACGGTGAGGTAAGAAGGTGAGGAACTAGGCACACACGGTGAGGTAGGAAGGTGAGGAACTAGGAACACACGGTGAGGTAGGAAGGTGAGGAACTAGGAACACATGGTGAGGTACTAGGAACACACGGTGAGGTAGGAAGGTGAGGAACTAGGCACACACGGTGAGGTAGGAAGGTGAGGCACTAGGAACACATGGTGAGGTACTAGGAACACACGGTGAGGTAGGAAGGTGAGGAACTAGGAACACACGGTGAGGTAGGAAGGTGAGGTACTAGGAACACACGGTGAGGTAGGAAGGTGAGGAACTAGGAACACACGGTGAGGTAGGAAGGTGAGGTACTAGGAACACACGGTGAGGTAGGAAGGTGAGGAACTAGGAACACACGGTGAGGTAGGAAGGTGAGGAACTAGGAACACAAGAGAGAGGGGAGCGGAAGGGAAAAAAAGTCAGAAGAAAAGAAACAGAAAGGTCAGATTAAGATGGTCTTTGTGGAGGAAGGGATGACGGGCAGCTATAGTCTGGGTGAGGATGAGATGAGAAGATGAGAAGAGACAAAAATTAAGAGATGAATGAGAGGTGTATGGAGAAGGAAGAAAGAGAGAAAGACACCCTGAAACAGGGCTATTCAGCTACTTTATTATGAAGGACAGATTATTGAAATTGAAAATGAAGGGGGGCCGGAAAAAATGAAGAGTAATTATCACATTTAAGCGCTTGCATATGAAGATAAAAAATGAAATACCCTTGATACTGTGCATAAATAGTGTTTATTCACAATTTGCTCATCTAACATACAAAATAGGGCAGTCAGTTCATACATTTCTACATAGACCTGTTATTCTTCATGTATTCTTTTTTTCAATAAATCACTTCACCTCAAAAGATAAATTCAAAAAGACATTTAAGATTTTAACATTTAAACTGTAAAAATGGTACGTAAGTACTCTTATTATTCCTTCAAATTTACAATCAAAATAAATGGCCTCAGCCATAAATCAATCTAGAAACAAGTGATCATGTGACATTAGTAGTTTCCGGATAGACGAAATGATGTTCTTCACCTTATCATCAGTCACTACATCAAGGACAGCTAGGACGCAGTCTCTCACTTTCTTTCTTTTTTAACCAAGAATCCAACACAGAGGGAGGCTACGGTACTCCTCGCTTGTTCTGAACAGGACCGGGCCATTACAGCTCCCCTCTTGCTTGTAATTCACAGAGAGGCTCTGCACTTTGATTCGACAAGCATCTGAACCCATCGGATGTTCCATTGAAGTTCGAGTGATGTGTGATGCAGCGCCTTCTCAGACTGTATTCTTTTGTTACTGCGATAGCCTTGTTGCAGATCAAACATATGGGCTTTGGTCCCACATTACTAAATAGATATTTCACAGTCCACTCCTGTTTGAATTGTCGATTTTCATTGTCTACCTTTCGCCTTTCGTCATTTTAGCTCTCAAAATGTTTTATTTTAGCTCTCAAAACTTTTTGCCACAGCACAGGCAGACGTTAGCGTTCGCACAGAGAGGGTGGATCAGGACAAAGCAGATAAAACGGTTTCCTATTGGAGGAAATTGAACTGGCTCTCATTCTTGCTCAGAAACAGCTTTTTTTTCGGGGGAAAATAGATTGTGATTGTTTATGTTCTAATAAATCATCCGCCAGTTGAATAGGCCTGCCCTAAAACATGTCGACAAGGAAGGAAGGAAATAATAAATAGATGAGGAAAAAAAGTAGCTGAGTGAGTAAAAAAATGAGTTGACAAGGCAGGCTGGACATGAAACCGGCGATGGAAATTGACATTAGGATAAAACAACAGGATTAGAAAGGAGTATAGAAGGCAATATGGCAGGGGTTTTAAAGACCCTGGGCACCCAAATCCACAAAAACCTAACTATGCTTTAGCAAACTCACTCGCTACTGGCCACCAAAAGTGGCTAGTTCAGGGCTTCTCCGGCAGGACAGGACACGGGGTGATGTTGAAACCGGTTTATTGTAAGGATGAACAAGATGAACAATTAATTGTTCGCAGAGCAGGTGGTACAAGCTCACATGTCAGAGATCTGACCTGAGTGTGTGTGGGGATGGCCAGGTCAGTCTGATTCGGGCCAGGTGAGGCTGCTTAAACCAGCCTCCAACCACACACACTCTACATATGTAATATAGGGTCTTATGTACATACTAGTAAGCATCTAAATAGTATTAGACATTAGTTTCAATCCACGCTGTCCACGTCTCCCACCGCGTGTCGAGGTCTCTCTCTCTATATGCATTTTTATTATTTCAAGCCAGGTGTCCAGGGTCTTTAAGGCTAGGTTTTACAGTTAGGCTGTGGGGTTTGGGTAGGGTTAGGGTTAGGCTTTGGGGTTTGGTTTTAGGGTGACTTTTAAAACAAAAGAAGCATGTATAGCAGAAGAACATTTTCGGTTTGTGAAAAATGGGGATTTGGGAAAGGGATTTACTGAGACTTCAACTCAACCCATGCATCACGCACACACAAACACACCACACACACACACACATAAACCCAAATCCCAATTATCTGCAATTAATCTCACTCCTGCTCTCAATCGAGACCATGGATGTGACATTGAGTTGAGCTAAAAGCCGGTAAATAAATGATAAGGGGTGTGGGTCTCAGGCACCCTTCAATCTGTGATCGCTTCCTCCGTCATCTTCAACATGACCCCCCGCTGCTCAGCTCATATATAAGGGACGTCTAGACGTTAAAAAAAAAAAAAATGGTTTGCTAAAATGGATCATCAAATATCTATATGTTTATGTCAGCAATCTCCTGCGACTCCATATGCAGGTGACCCCAAGTGGGGTCCAGACCCCAAGGTTGGGAACCACTGGCCTAGCCACTACACTATCACCTTTATCTTTTCAATACAATGTTTGAAATGTGTTGGATTTGGTTCTTTGTTGAAGTGTCCTTATTTGACTTGTGGCAGTCAAGACACCCTTGTTGAAGTGTCCTTATTTGACTTGTGGCAGTCAAGACACCCTTGTTGAAGTGTCCTTATTTGACTTGCGGTGGTCAGAACCCCTTGGCATCTAAGAAACACATGCATCAAGAATGTGTTTCTGAAGCCAAAGAAACTAACGGAGAGACTAAAGTTTAGTCTCTCCGTTAGTTTCTTCGGCTACACAGGGCTATTTTTATCCCTTTTTGTTGTGATGTGTGAATGTGGTGGGGTTGGTGACTAAAAAACTTCAGAGCATTGGAAGATGTTTATTTTATGAGCGCGTTTCCTCCTCCTTAAACTACACGGCGCGTGCTTCAATGTGTGCAGAGCAAACAAGAATTAACTCGATTCCTATCAGGCTTTCAGAGTCTCTTTTGAAAAGTGAGATCAAGCAAACAGAAGTGTCTTCTTAGGGAATAGACCTTGTAA
>OMKN01079632.1:33149-47786 GCA_900302345.1 Melanonus zugmayeri
GCCACACCCCTGTGCCAATCATGCCATAATTTCTTGCCGTCTGTCCCCGCAACCCTCCCTCCCGTCTCGATAATGTATACATTAAAACATGAAATCAGTCCTGTTCATGCAAGGTGTCAACGGGAGTCACCTATAGCCATGTGAGCATCTTGTCACCTTGGAAATTGAATTGGTACATGACATTAATAGCACCCCCCTCCCTACTGCACGTGCACACACACTTATTTCCATATTGACCAATGGATGTCAGTCATTCCTTGTGATGACTCCGAACAGTCATCACTGTTCGGAGTCTTATCGATATATCTGTGCTGCTGTGGTTGTCGTTTGGTTTATGTAGGTTTATGTAAGGCTAATCACACTGTAAAAAGTTTGGATGAAATTAAACCGTCCACCGACTACAAATGGTACCATGCCAATCGCTGATCGTCACAGGCGCTTGGGTTGACCGGGTGAAGCGGTTTGTGGGTATTGTGGTAGCCTCCTGTGCACGGTGATTAGGCAAGTAGTACATGATGAAGACAAATATGGGGACAGGTATGGGGAGAATCTCCAAGGCACGGCGCCAGAAAAACACAGCGCCACAAACCCTTAATCTAAACAGAGTAATTGACTTCACTTGATCAGCGAGTCGGGCCGCTTCAAACGTGGCCCGGCCTACGGACAGATGGCCGTGTTAATGCTAGGTGGCGTTCTCAACAGGAACAAAAAACAGAGGCTTACAACTCTCGCGGCGAAAGAACGTCGGAGCCAGGGCGAGGGGAAGAAAGCTAAGCTAACCCCGTTGCAAATCCACCACCTGCTCGGGCGTGGTGCGCCACAGACACCGTCGCGTTAAAAGGGAGAATCGACTGTCTCCTCCACGGCAGACAGACACTGATACAATGTAATGCCACATACCAGGGCTCCACACTTTGTGAATAGACTTGGCAAAGAAAGACCCACAGCTGATTACTTCAGAAAAGAGCCAGTTGGAATGGGTGGGGGGGGGGTTGTTTTTTTGTTTTGTTCAACAAAGTTTGGAAGCCAAAACCAGATTAAGTCCTTGGCACCACACACACACACACACACAGTAAGAGGTGTTCCAAACCTTGCTGATTTAAAAAGCATTGTGGTGTGAGGGAGAAAGAGGGGCTCCAGAGATGTCACTTGTAGGCGTTTGGTTGTATAGCAGCATCCAGGGTCACAGCATGTAGCGCGTTTCTCACCTGTATGTAAGATAAGATAAGATAAGATGAACCTTTATTGATCCCTGGAGGGAAATTCAGGTGTCAAAGCAGGGGGTTGCTGATGTGAGACAATGCTTCCAGATACTTGGTTTGGTTTGTAGGGTTTGTTTTACCAGGTCGCTATCTGCTAAAACTTGTGAAATAGTATCTTTATCTTAATCACACTGTTATATATAATTGTCGTTTAGCCATCTCTGCTGTAAAACCGTTTGTTGTATTAGACCTGTATTGTATTTGTCTTGCCACCGCGTTGGAGCCGCTCCCGCGTCAAACAAGGTAAGCGTGGACTCCCGTTGCTCGTCCCTGAGCCTCCCTGGTAGATAAGATGGCTCTCCTAGAGGGACGTATCTGTCAGCTCGAGGAGGAAAAGACAGCGTCCATAGAAAAGACAGATACTCCAGACAGCGTGGAGAGGAGCTGCCAGGCTGTCTCGTAGCGTTAGCGTTAGCGCTAGCATTAGCTCGGTCCGGGGCGCCCCGTCGTCAGCGTCGCTTGCAGCCCTCCTCACAAGTCTTTTTTTTTGGGGGGGGGAAAACACTAGTCATAGGCGACTCTGTTACACGTAAAGTTAGATTACAGACGCCAGCTGTAAGCAACGTTATTTGCTTACCAGAGGCCAGGGCTCCTGACATCGAAGCTAATCGGATCCACCCCAGTGGTGCGGAAAAACGACTCGCAGAACCAAATCAGCGAGAGCCGGTTAGTGCGGAGAAAAAATCCACGAGTGTGACCTCTGGAAGATGTCTTCTGTCTAGAATGAAGCTCCTGGAGCTGGTCCGGTTGTGGTAACAGCAGTTTTATTGTGATCTGCATTCATCAGAAAGGACTGCATGTATAAAATATGACCATGGTCTACTATAGCAACATACAACAACATACTGTAACATTATCTTCTACTACTACTCAATGCAGGACCATCCTACAGCGGACGGCGTGGTTGTCCCATTTAGCGGGATTTAACCTGAACCTATTCAACTATGTTACATGAGCCCCAGCAGCACGAGAGAACAAAGCGTTGAAATGAAAGTCGGGATTCAAGAGTATGTTCTCAACAGCGTGATTCGTCCGTTCCTATATATAGGCCTAATTAAAGGTTAATGAAGGTTTAGATAGATACAACTAATTGTGTGTGTTCGTGTGTCGGACACACATCGCCATGAGCGCAGTATGGAGTTATCAACAGTTTTATTCCTTATTATTCGTTCGGTAGCTATTTAAATGTCTCTCATTGTACGATTTATAGGCCTAACACTAATAACAAATCATCCATCAAATCATGGGCTCAACTAGGAAGGTGAAAGTTGTAGGCAATGCCACTAATGTCCGACTCTGCATGGCGCCTGTGGTAGTCCTCCACCAGAGGATCAGGTGCATTGTTTTACGAGATTGGCTGTTAGGCTGTTCCAAGTAAATCTTTTGTAGGATGCAGGCAAGCCAAGCACTGAATAGTGTTATGAAAGTGACTTATATTAGATGTGACATTTAAACCTGAGGGCACCGCAAAATGCTGCCGTTGCTTTAACCCAAGTGACGAGATTGCTCAGTGCATTTTCGCATGGTCACGTGACATTATGCGGTTACTTTTTTAGTGGCAATTGTTTTCTTTCCAAGCTATGGGAAAGTTAAAAGGAGTCAAAAGACAATACATGCGTCAGAAGAAGCCAATGAGTCATAAAATACAGAATGTACTGAACGCAACGAACCCCATTTTTAGGCAAGACATTTTTTGCAACCCCCGACTTGTTACGGTTCTGTCACGGCTTTGTCACGGAGGAGTGCTGGCAGGGCAGCAGGAATACCAGAGATAGGGTAGGACTCAAATGCAGAGGACCGAGGCAGACAGGAATAGTTCAAAACTAATTGAATTAATAACTAAACCAAAAAGCTTGGGAAGGCATGGGAATCCAAGAAACGACGAAGAACATGAAATAACAAAACAGAGGACAACTACACATGACAAACATACACCTGAAATTAGACAACGATCCGACAAAGGAAGAGAACTAGAATATATAAGAGTCCGATGAGGGAATGAGGTGCAGGTGGGGATATGAACCAGGAAAGGTGAGGGGAATGAAGTGATCGCAGGCAGATGGGCGTGGCAAGATCTGTAAAAGTCTGAGGGCATCTGGTGGATTGGTGGGGAATGACAACAAAACTCAAAACACAGGGAAACACAAATACACAAACACAGAGACCGGGGCGTGGCCATGACAACTTGAATCTACTTGAACCACATACATAGTTTTAACCCTATCAACATTCTGCCACACTAAGTGGTTAGACATTAAGGTTTTAGGGGATATAGGCCTACACTGAACACTTGAACACATGTGTCAACAACAAAGACTATTTCTGCAAAACACTTTTCAATCACACTTTTGCACAACTCAAAAGGTGATTCACAACTCAATACAAAATCACATAATTTAGCACAATTTCCATAATCAAGCCTTGTTTGTTCACATGGAAAACACTGGCCTTCAAATGCCAAACTGTAATCACCAATTGGTCTCCCTCACACCGCACCTGCTCAAAATCAATTGGCTAAATTTTGCACTTAACTGTCATAAAAGATACCTCAGGTGACCTCTACAATGGAGCAGCATGCAGCAACAAGAGGTAGAGGAGGAGGAGCTAATATCTCAAATGAAATACGTGCAACTTTGGTTGATCATGTAAACAACCATGGGTTGACCATGACCGAAGCTAGACGGCGAGTGCAGCCCAATTTGAGCCGCTTCACTGTGGCCTCTGTTGTCTGAGCATTTAGACATGACAATAGGTAAGTAATGTTAAGTCTTCTATTTACAATAATGCAACTTTATGGTATAATTTTAATATAGTGCTCAGTGATTAGAGTACTACTGAGATGCATGGTATACAGTCATATTATTTTATGTCTTACATTTATGAAATGTGTAGCCTATATAGACTTTCTTTTCACATAATTGAAAGACGACCTGCAAGTGGTGGCAGAGCTCCAATATTCAAATGAGTAAGAGACAGCTATAGTAGACATGGTGTTCGCTAATAATGTGATCAAACTGTGGGAAATTCAGAGTTATCCAAGACAAGACCGTGCGCTATGCCGAAATCATGTACGAATGAAACAAGCCTATCATGTTAGACTTGTTAGACTTGTCTATCATGTTAGACAGGAACTCTCAAATGGCACATAAAATACTGCAGCTACGCCATCAATATATGCAAGTGAGTACAGTTGCTTGCTGTAACTGACCACATTCTTACAGATAGAGCTATAGTTGTTCTCTATGCACGTCAGTGTTCCTGTATGTAAGTAAGTAAATATTGTCTGTGCTTTTCACAGACAATAGTCACAAAGTGCTTTACAGGGGGTGCAGGGCTAAAAACACAATGTATAGTAGAAGACAAAGGAGATAAAGAATAAATGAAATGAGATATATAATAAATACAAAAAATGCAGACCTGCAAATATGTATTCTGTTAAGAACAGAATACATATTAGAAGACACAGAACACAAAAATCAAAAACAGCGGACCACAAGTGTGCAGGCAGCATCCAGTTTAGGAGCTACAGCCTCAAAAGCTCTGCTCATATGTAGGCCTATTGTCTAATATGGTCATGTTTTCCTTGAAAGAAGCTAAAAACGCACTTTTAAAATAGCTTTTGAACACTAGGCCGTCTGTTGGACCCCGTTTTGTCTGCTTTGTTCCCACTGCACCGTATTTATTCTGTCATGCATGTTATTTTATTTTATCTGTTGTGATTTTTTGATGCGCTTTTATGTATGTTTCTTACTGTAAAGCACTCACGCATTCGTGCCATGAAGGGTGCTATATAAATACAATTTTACTTACTTACTTACTTTTCAGAAAGTTCTTGAACTTGATTCAAATGCTACCCCGCACAAGTATATCTTCATTGACGAGGCGGGATTCAATCTCACCAAAGACCAGGCGGCGGGGGAAGGAACATCATTGGCCGCTGCGCCACTGTTGATGTCCCCGGGCCTGCGTGGTGGGAATGTGACTGCGCAGCCACAAGTCCCTGTGGTGTCATCCACCATCATGCAAATATTGGTCCCTACAGTACAGCCCGTTTGCTTGTTTTTCTAGACTCACTCATCCGGATGGTCCACAACTGGTTCAATAACCACCCACGATGTTCAGTCCTTTATAGCTGTCACCGTATTCCCCCGTCCTCGATCCGATAGAAGACTTTTCTCCAGCATGGCATTGGAAAGTGTTTGCCCGCAAACCCCATGAGCGTAAATGACCCTCCTCCGGGCAACGGAAGAGGAATGTGGGGACATTGGTGCAGACGCCCGCTGAGGCCGGGATCCGTCCTTCAAGGCACTTTTCCCCCTGCTGCTTGGCCAGGGAAAATATTGGTTATGATGTAGAAGTCGTCCTCTGGCCTGATCGGGACCAGAGGCTTGCAGGGATGCGGACTGTTTTTTGTTTGGATTTGTAGGCCTGCTGAACAAAGATTTATTTTACAGTAACAAAGATTTGCTTTGTTACTGTGGAGTGTGTGTGTGTGTAGTTGGTGGCTGGTTTAAGCAGCCTCACCTGGCTGAATCATTTTGATGGTTTTGAGAAGAGACAGATTACGGTTTGAATGCATGAATGCATTTTGCAAGAGATTTGTGTAGTTTTGGCAAAAGGTTATCTGTTGCTGTGCTTGTGTAGAGTTTTGAGAAATTGAGCTCTAGTTTCAGGAAACGCATTTAAACAATTGAGAAAAACTATTTTCCCATATGCATACCAGACAACCCCGAGTGGGATCCCGACCCGGGAAACACTGCTGTAATGTGTCTGAACGCAGCTGTAACATCACGTACAGCCGTCACCTGATGAGCTAAGACAGGATTTCTCTCATGACCCCACCTGAACACTCATTACTTCAAATGGCTCCTGGTACCCATTTCTGTTCCCGTATGTGGCTATATCTTGTCATCCACCTACAGAGACCTGCTCATTGCATTGGAACCATAACCATATAACCTCATGTAAAACAGTGGGCGTTCTTCAGCTAGCTGGCTTCTGGGTGGTAATTCCCCACTATACCAACCGTATATGCACTCCCCCAATTTTAAAATTCATTACGAGCTTTCCAATGTCAAGCAGCGTCCTGGATGTTGTATGACCCGATATAAGAGCTAGCTATTTTAAAAGATGATGAATGATCGCTGTCACCTCTACAACATGACATAAACTTCTGTCAGAACAGATTTATACATCAAACTAAATTGTATGGATGAAGAGCAAAGGTACGTCTGGGGTTTGTAAGCGAATGAAACCTGGGGAGGCCTTTTCATTTTGAAGGCACAAGAACACACATAAAGAAGAGATTTAGTGGGGAAGGATAGTGGATAAGGTGTTTGTCTCCCCGCTGAAAGGTACTGGGTTCGATCCTAAGATGTCCAACCCCTATACCTGTTCCTTAATCTTTTTTTTGCTCATTCAATGTCTGTCTTTCATGTATTGTAAAGCGTCTGAGCACTGGGGAGCGCTATATAAATCCGATGCATTATTATTATTATTATTGGAAATGGATGTGCACACATCCACCCACGCCACAAACACTCATTTGAGAAATCCAGTATGTTTTGTTTGCATATTAGTTTTTTTAATTTGACCAATAAAAATTTACCTATGGTCTACCTTGGTGCTACAATTTCAAACATTGCCTGGTTGAGGCAGAACCAACCAGCTGCATGGCTTGAGTCAACTCATCCAACCTTTAGCCTTTATGGGATTAAAGCATTAAAAATACTTTAAAAGCATTAACATCTTTTAGATGTTAGACTTAAATGGTGTACACAATGCATACAACGCTAATACTATAAATATGAGGAATGTGCATGTCTGCATAGAACTGAGTTTGTATTTGGGTTGTAGGCCTAATGGTCAGTATGTTCTGAGGAAGGTTTTTGACATTAGGTAGAAGTTAAGGAGGAAGGAATAGTACAAATAATATAATGGAGCGGTCTCGCGGTGACAAAAAAGAAAGAAAAAGAGCGATTACGGGTGAAATTTAGTGTTCAATTTTGTTTGCAGTTCCAGATAGAAATCCCAGACTAGAACATAATAAAAGCCCGGCTGGCTTTTGTGGAAGGCAAAGACATAAAAACGCCCTCTGCTAACACAATGGGCCGTGGCCACAATTAAATGCGGATAACAATGCCTCGCATTGGCGCAACGAGCTGCTTCTCTCCGGCTAAAGAGACGACCACAGGTGAACCTTTCATCGTCTAATTTGACGGCATATCGGTTAGACATTTAATTAGAGTCGCAGACTAGCAGACTAGCTGGTGGGGCACGTTCATCGGTCGGCGATTTCCAATGCGCTGCACGTGCGTGTGCGGATGAACACAGGCACACACACGGGCGCGTGCGCGCACACACACACACACAGCCCTGGGTTTGAATGAGTAGTCTTCCTCAGATTAATTGTGGCCCACTTATTTTTAATTAAAAATGTCTTTGTGTGGTTCAACGCAGGCTGACTGGGGAGTTGGTATCAAGTAATATAAGCCCGTTCTTTTTCTGTCACCATGGCTTAATAGAGATGAGCACACAGGATTCATTTAGACTTAGCCGGACGGCTCTTCATAGGGGGTTAGTATTTTATAAGGTCTATGGCTGGCAGGCCTAGTGGGCTATATCATAGGAGCGGCCGGTTGAAGCTCACGCCCGAATAAACAATTGCAAAAAGCTCAAACTGATAAATATGCAAGCGGTATTAAAATGCAAAATATTAATAAATGAAAGGTAGTGCTGCCTGGGAAAGTCAAATGTTGAAAGAAGCAGAGGGTATTTCTTTGCTGGTCGGACCAATGTCTAGTTGGTAGGATGCTATGTGGAGATGAGCTGCCTTCATCTCACCACGCTTCTCATTATTTCCCTCATTTGTTTTTGGGCGCGTGTTTTTTTTAGATAAAAAGGGGATTGAACGGCCCAAGAACACAGAGCCTGCCCCCTGCTCTCGTGACTCCACATGCAGTTCAACTCTCTTCTGTGTGCACTGAAAAAAGTTTGTACACACACACACACACACACAGAGTTGGTTTTAGTGGGCCTTGCGGAAATACATCTTGGTGTACAGTGCAAGTTCATTGTTAATTTCAAAATGGTTTGACTTTATAAATCACTAAAATAATCAACAATAGTTTTTTTATTAGAAAGCTAAATCAGGTTAAGCACTCAAATTATAGAATTGGATGTGAGAATCCATTTAAACCAGATTGTGACTGACACGCCAAATGTTTCATCTGTTCTACTTTCAATTTCCAAAGTTGTACAATAAATATGTTATGTTGTCTCCCCCCCCCCATTAATGCAAAGCTCTAAGTCCAATGAGTTGACACTATTTACAGGGCTATTCTGTATTGGATTATTGAATCCAAAGAGCCTTGGGGTACCGAGTAAGAAGTTGCAATGTCGCCACCTGCTGGTCATACAAGGACCACAAATAAACTGCAGACATAACTCAAAGCGGGACTTCGCCGCGTTTCGACCTCATCTCCATCCATCTGCATTAGAATGAAAGACGCCTGCAGTTGTTGTTGATGCTCTGTGTGTGTCTCTGCGGTGCAGCTCAGCTCAGATGCAAAATATTACAACTCCCTGACTCTGTCATATGACGGCACTGAGGTCACCGGATGACGCGAAACGTGTCGTCCAGCGCACAAAGTAGCAGGAGATCTGGGTGCAGGGAACATGGAGGAAAGGTAAACACTGTTCATTTGCATATACTGTACTACCCACGTTGAAATGATACAAAGCCGGTTGCAAAGCGGCTTAGTTCCCCTTTAAATACTATCATTGAACTAATAATATGGTAGTGGACATGAAATCTGAGCGACGAGAAATTAAAGTGTTTGAACAAGATATTTGTAATCCTTCTTGAGGATATTTTCTTAGAAAACCATCGCCCTTTTTTCTTTGAACAGAAAACACACGTTAGCGCACAGTTTAAGTACAACTTTTATTAATACTGGAATCATCACAGTGCATTTTGTTACATTAGCAGTGACTAAGTTAACAAAAGAATGGAAAATTAAGAATCACTTTATGAAAAGGAATAAAATTATAAACTCTCCATCAGCGACCAAAAAAAAAAGGTTTGTAAATAAACTCACAATAAATTAAGTGAAAGGGAAAAAAAGCAGAGCCAGATAGGAGAGAGCGGGAGACGGATAGGAGAGAGCGGGAGACAGATATAGAGCAGGAGACGGATAGGAGAGAGCGGGAGACAGATAGGAGAGAGCGGGAGACAGATAGGAGAGAGCGGGAGACAGACAGGAGAGCGGGAGACAGGTAGGAGGGAGTACAGAGCCTGCAGCAGCCACACAGGAGAAGTAAAACAGGAGAAGAAAACAAACAGTATGTACCGGGTATAGAAATGCACAGATTCACGTCATTGCCGCCCTTGTATGGAGGTCAACGTTTCAGTGGTCGGTCGATGTGTTATTATTTGTCTATGTCTATTATTTTTCCAAGCGATTTCATTCAGACAGAGGCTGACCAGACACACTTGCATGGAAGGACACAGATGGAGAAGTACAGTGCGCGAGAGAGGATGACCGACACAGAGAGAGAGATTACCACCAGAGAGCCCAGAGTGTGCGTGATAGACGTTCGGTTTAGTTGCCATGACGCCGGCACCACAAAGCCATCCCAGCCACGATGTCGTGATGGTGCTGACAGAGGCTGGGGGAGTTAATTCTTTACTGGCTGTGGATCACTTCTCCACATCTACCCCCGGGGGAGAGGGAGACAGGCACTAATACAGTGTGTGTGTGTGTGTGTGTGTAAAACGTTTATTCCAAATGAAGCGATGTGTAGGAGGAGGAACAGTGGAGCGGAGCGTATGCCACACACACACACACACACACACACACACACACACACACACACACACACACACACAGCAGGTGGCGTGGTTGATAGAAACCAAGAGGTGATTAGTTATGTCATGGTAGTTCTCTGTGCTTCTTAAAGCAACTTTAGGGTCTTCTTTTGTATTTTTTAAAGGATCATATTCCCTTTTCTTTTTAAAAATTCACACAAGACAGTTGAATGATCTAATCAAGGTCTTCAAAAGGTCACTTACATTGAAGCCATGGACACGCTTGGGTTAGGTGCTGTTCGTTCATCACACTGGAGATGAACTGGGGGGTTACCTGGAGAACGAACATCTTGCTTAAACAAACATGTTGCTTTGAGTCGTTTTGTTTGGGGTTGTTTTGGTGGAAGAGTTGATTTGAAATGCAAAACTATCAAGATACAGCACCCAGAGCAAGCGAAAATATGCTTTATTCTAAGATGTATTATTTGACGGACGGGGAAGAGTGGCGTGTTGTTATTTGAACTTGAACAATTTTATTTTTGTTCATATCTTCATTTGAATTTTGTTTTTTTACGATTATTATTTTTAGTTTGCGCCTTCAAAGCTGATATCACTACAAAACGACGCAACTTTTTGACACAGTCGGTATTAGAAACACCGGGTTTACACAGAACCCACATCCGTCTGAAACAAGCGACGCGCGTTTGAGTGACAGGTCTAGACTGATAGCATTGTAGCATGTTAGCATGTTGCTTCCTTTAAAAGAAACCCCGCGAACAGGTGAGCGATTGATCAAACTCACCAGAAGACAACACCGTGGACTAGATACGTCGATAAGTCGTGTCTTGGCAGGCCCGACCGAAGCGAGGAGATGGAGGAAAAACAACCCAAAAAAACCGTCACCATGGCTGGACGCGACGTCGGACGCGCGCGCGTACACGCTCCCCCGTACGTGCGCGTCCACGAGGTAAAACGACGTTTCCTAATTAGAACCGCGGCTAATTGCGCTGCGCGTATAACCACGCACCTCTGGCTCATCATTACCATCCACCCATCCCCATAGAGGTCACACACACACACACACAAAACAAGAGAAAGACGATGCATATTGAACAAGCAAAGAGCACCTTGCTTGATATGAACCAAGCAAGCAGCAGGTGGATGGAAACAGGTAGAAAGACAAGAGAAGGAGGGAGGGAGGTGAAGAGAGATATAGCACATATTCACCACAGTGGGCCACGGTGGAATAAGGACATCTGAGTGTTTTGTGTTTTTCATTAGTCACAATAGGCCAGCGGGTACCCGGTGCACAGCGAGGAGAACTCTTATAATGACGAGCTAATTCAGATAAACAATTCAGATGAACAGGCTTCACCTCGGTACAGCTGAACAGGGATGGGCCTGTGCGTGTGTGTGTGTGTGTGTGTGTCACAGAAAGGTGGACAAAAGAAGGGAATTAAAAGCTCGTGTCAATATGTCTGATTGCAGGAGACTGTGTGTGTGTGGGTGTGTTTCGACTGAATGTTCCTTTTTGAATTGCCTGTTTTCATTCGCCTCACGGTTTCTGGTGACTCTGTCCTTATGCGCCGCTCGCACGCCCACTCGGCCCAAAATGAATGAGCTACAGGTGTTTCAGCCCGCGGTCACAGAATATGTACGGTTTGTTCAGCACAGTGGAAACTAGTTATCTTCCCTCATTGTGTTACTATCAACTCGCGATGCCAACTGGAAAACACCAGTGTCTGGTCTCGGGCATGAATGAACATTTCGCCGGCGTCGGGTTACGGAACAAGGCTTTCCTTTATGTCGGGCCCGCGGCGATGTGTGTGAATGAGAATCGACTCGAAGAATCCTAGAGTTTGGTCGAAACACCTGTATTATCCTCTGTTATCCTTCGAATCGTCGACGCTAGGCCTACAACAGTGACACGGAAAAAAGGTATGGTGGCTTAATGCTCTGTTTTCTCTGTTAGAGCACGACGAGACCCAAGGAGAAGCAACGTCTGAAGCCAAATGATGTATCTGATGTGATTATTTTGTGTAATCTCACGGTTCAGTGCCAATAGGTACCGTTGACTGACCTGAGCTGATGTGTGTACAGTGACTCAACGTGAACAAAAGCTCTCCATCGCCTCGTGTTCGCCTCTCACACACACACACACACACGCCACACACACACACCCCTGTATCGCTCGCAGCGAACGCGCGTTCCCGCCCCCGGGGGTGAAGGCTAACTTTTTAAGATCAAGCAACGCACGATGGCAGAGGTTCATGGAAACGTGTCCTCAGTAAATATTCTCCATCTCTCTTTTTTTTTTGTTTTGTTTTTTAACAGAAACCAAAAAAAAAAAAAAAAACCCAAGCAGACGTTTCTGAAAACAGAGCTTCTATTTACGGCGGAAAACGAGAACAACGAAAAGAAGGAGAAAAGCGTGTGAGAGAGCGTCGTGAAACAAGCCGTGGGTCGGTAAATAAAGAGCGCACCACGGTTTGGGAAAGCGTGTGTGTGTGTGTGTGTGTTAATGTAGAGTTTGCTATAGCCTACACTTGAACGGTCAACAGAGAGACACTCGGGCACTAGTCAAACATCCTACATCCATATGTTACATTTGCTTACTTGCTCCTCGTACACCCAGAGCACTTTTTTTCCCTCTCTTTTTTTTTGTTTCTTGTTTGTTTTTACATCATAAAAAAGGAGGATAAGACTCAAGAGTAAAACAGTTACACACATAACTTAAAAAAAATGCAACAAAATGTAATTCCATGTGTTACTTCATATGTCCGTACAAAACCTCTTCACCGAGTGTTTGTACGCCCGACTCTTGCTTACGACTACAGCACATACATATTGTATGAACAGGCAGTGAAAATGCTCCTTGCCGCCCCCCCCACACACACCCTTTGACATCTTCTTCATCTCTTTTAACAACCTTTTCTGCACCAACTTAAAATCCACAGTGAGCCGATTCCATCATGGCTCCATCACCCAAATAAATATTCACCTCGCGTCTCCGAAGTCGAGCAATCGCCGGCCTCTAATGAACAGCGCCGGACGTGACTGGAACATCCTGGTCGTGAACCCGCGCGTGTTCCACTACCTAAGTGTGTTCAACACAGACACCGCCACCCGTCCGTCTACCTTTCCTACGACGGGCCCGGCGCTTCCCACGGCGGCGGACGCTCGGGGGTCACAGCAGGGTGCACACAGGGGTCAACGAACGGGTTAATTAAGGTGAGCTGTTAATTGATTGCTCACCTGTACGGCGAGCAAGGTGTGTGCCGTCGGAATACTAGTCAATATACACAACTTGTGTGTGTGTGTGACACAGATGCAGTATTAATGTTAGGAGTGACACCTGTATGTACCCTGCTCTGATACTAATGTGAATGGGTCTGTCTATCCTGGCCCTGCTCATTAGTAACCCACTGGCACAGTGTTGTAATGGCCGCCTATGGTGTGTAATACTAAGTGGCGATTATAAAACAAGAGACTTTAACTAGAACCGATCTGGGCCAGCAGATTGTCGTTCATATATTTTCAAAGGGCTTAACTATGTCTCCGCTCAATCCTTCCGCCCATGAGACACGAGTACATCATCATTACTAAACGTCTTCTTTATCCAACCTTGTATCCCGCAATCCTTCCAATTTAGCCGTTCTCTGTCACTTTCTGTCTCTTTCGCCCCCACTCCCATCACTTCTGCAAACTAAATGATATGTTTCTCCTCTTGGCTGTTGAACAGCAGCCATTAGCTCCGTATTCATCCCTTCGTTCTCTCCCTGCGTCCAACGCGCGACACACTGTTGACACCTAGTGGCCGTCGGAGGTAAAACACACGAAAGCGCACCCATCGCTGAGGGCGAGTAGAGAGAGAGGTGAGAATGTGATCAAAACATGAAATCTAGATCCCATGAGAGACTGGATTATTCCTCATGACTGCCTGAATGTAATCGGTCCAAACACAAACCCCAACCTCCGCGTACAACCCTTCCACGGACTCCTTCCATCCTTCCTCTGCCGAACAAGAAAATAAAACACATTTATTGCTCCATTTCTTATTAACATTTTCTCTCTGGTTCTAGAAAATATATATGAATATATATTTATATATATATACGCCTGGGTTAATTCTTGTAACGTTTTTCGTACAGTGGTAACAACGTAATGATGCAACAATAAAAACAGGAAATACAGCGTACGACACACAGGAGAAAAAAGCCCTGCCCGCATTGGGTAACCAGCTGTCCTGCAGCAGAGCTGTACCCGGCCCCCTCGCACACACACACACCTACACACACACACACACTCTCACACCGACACACATGCACATACACACACATACGCGCTAGCAGGGCTGACGTAGTAAGGGGAGAGCGGGTACTAGCGCGGCTCAATGCCACCGCGTTGTGAGTGTCTGAATGAACTCCTGTACAATGATGTGTGCCGATAGCTCCCCGCGCTAATACCCACAATGCCTCAGTCCTCAGTGGGCTACTACAGTGCATCGCTGCTCCGGGACAGTTTCGGGTTCCCCCATCCAGCCGGCGCTGACCCCGCCCTGACTCC